>LD351241.1:116917-129480 GCA_001465055.1 Ptychodera flava
AATAAAATCGGTTGAGATATGCCTGAGTTATGGCTCTGTACATGAAAAAATCGTTAGAAAATGGCCGCCTGGCGGCCATATTGGATCGTATCACAAAACAAATTGACTTGCATATCTATGACATCGGTCAATGTCCTTGTACCAACATTGAATAAAATCGGTTGAAACATGTCTGAGTTATGGCTCTGTATATGAAAAAATCGTTAGAAAATGGCCGCCTGGCGGCCATATTGGATCGTATCACAAAACAAATCGACGTGCATCTGTATGACATATGAAGTAATTATTGTACCAAGTTTGAATGAAATCGCTCCTTGCATCTCTGAGATATCTGCGTGAACGGACGGACGCACACACGCACGCACGCACGCACGGACGCACACACGCACGGACACGACCAAACCTATAAGTCCCCCCGGACGGTGTCCGTGGGGACTAATAAACCAAAGCCATTGATGCAGTGACCGCTGCAGTGGACTCAGAAATCGTACGATTGTACCAGCAAATACAAAATATACAAAAACGCCAAGAAGCTTCATGTAAACCCCACTTTCGCTTATTCTGAAACATGACCAGTTTCAGAATGACATATTTGAATTAAATGGAGAATACTCTAATGTGCTCACACGCCTCACCTGAAATAGCTAACCCACATTCCATGACACGAAGAAAATCATTTTGAATCTCCGTTCCGATCAACTATTACTATGGAAATGTCTCAGAGACAACATCTTTATGATTTACACAGGGACAGAACGTTAACTTCAAAGTATGTCGAGGATTGCAACATGCTGGACCCTACGTTCAAATTCACGTTTGGACATGCTATCGACAGAATCTCATACCCTGACTTAGCGGTCTTTAAAGGTCAGAGATATAACCGAGACAAAAGGTTCGATTTTAACACCAACACAAAACTAACTGACACGTTCCAATATTTATTGAGAAATTCGTGTCATCCAAGCGGCACTTTGAAAGGTTTCATTAAAAATGAACTCCTTCGGTATGCTCGCACATGCAACAGAAACACATAGACTTCATTGAAAAGGTCAGATTTTCACACGAAAACTTCAACAACGAGAAACCTACTCTGTAAACTTTAGATTTTACCCTGTCATGGCTGTGAGCAAATGTCGTACGGAGGTATGTCTGTCTGTCTGTCTGTCTGTGTGAGTGTTTCTACTGTCTGTTAACAGTCAATACGATACATCATGAGCTGCCGAATGGAATTTAGAAAAAAGTGATGCATAGCTTTAGTTGACAGATGACAAGGAAATATTAGATTTTGTTTGGCGTAGCGTTTATCCTTTTTGTGCATGATCAACTATTCTAGATAAAAACAAAACGGACATACAATGAGAATTGTTACACAACATTTTATGATGTCGCTGCAGATGTTGATAACACTAAAGGATATATCAGCCTTGAGAGATATTAAGGGTTGACATAGAGTGAATCGCTAATCACATGTTCGATAAACTTTTATAATCAGGGATATTTCTTTATTGGCCGTACCAAAGTTGACAAAACTTGCTATGGACACTTAAGATACTATGAAATACCGTTATTGAAAGTCAAAATTTAGTATTTTACTTCATCTAATGCTAATTTGCATATTAACAAACTATTTATAATGAGGGATATACATCTGAATCGATTTGGTCAAAGTTTACGAAACTTGCTATTTACATTTAAGATACTGTGATATAAGATTACTTAAAGTCATTGAGCATTTTACAATAGTTAATTACTTATTTGTATATTAACGAATATTCCCATTCAGGGATATGTATCAAGATTGACTTGATCATACTTGACGAAACATGCTAAGTACCTTGAAGATACTATTTTATTACATAAATGAAAGTTGTTTATCATTTTGAGATCGGTATATTAATAATTTACATATGTAACGAACTTTCCTTATATTGATATTGATGACACAATGGTATTTCATTTTAGTGAGAGACTTTTTACATATGATGTAAGCATTTTGATAGCTGTGTCACACCTCTTGCAGACTCCAACATCACTTGGCTTTCTCTCAGAATTTCTTCTTGCAGCCAGCTTTCTCGCAGAAAGTTGATGACTGTACACTTCTCTGTTTCTCGTACCAGGTAACTCTATTCTCATTCTAGTCCTTTGGACCACAGGGTAGCAAGGCATCCAAAGTGGTTCGCACCCCCACTAATTCACTGTTCAGTATGAACACTGGTGCTTCTGCATTTAACATGTGATCAACAACATATCAGGCATTTCTGTAGCCATAATACTGGGGTTTCTGTCGATTTCTAGTTGGATACTGCCGTTCTGTCACTGTGTCATCTGCTACTTCCGCTCCAACCTTCACGCTAGGAAAATCAGTAACATCTTTACCCCGTTGACTTGATTCCGATGCCTGACTGGTAATTTTCATCATACCCTCTTCACAATGCACGGAACTCACTGAATCACTCTGAGCAGTTGCAATCACAGTTGGATAGCTGATTTGGGTGTCTGGCATATCCCTAGACTTAGCACTCTTGTCGTCGTCAGTACCACATGACATTGCAGCTGTGTCGTCTGGCTGAATGTCTGTTCCTGCCATTGCAATATTGTCCTCGGGTGGAGTGGATAGCGACACATTACTGTTAAGGTTTTTGTCTGACGATGCTCCATCCATCTGTGTTGACTGGTTCTGTTGCTGATCGTGAGGAGGACTGATGCCTTCTGTATTACAATCAAAATGTGACTCTTGTTCGGGTTGATAGGCTTCTTGCATCTGTACTTCTGTGGGATCTTGTTGGACTACTTCATCATACTCTAATTCTCTGAACCCATTTTCCATCACTGGAAGAACTTTCACTTTCTGCGTCGCTCGGTTCTGCAGCTGCTCTATTTGTATGTCTAGTCGGAGTTTGTATGCGGGTATTTGGCCAAGAGGGTTGTCTCCTTGGTATGCGCATAGGGCGGCCTAGAGGAATTGCTGGTGGTACGTAGCATGGCATCAGTAAATTACAATGGACTGTCTTATGCTTCCCTCAAACTCTGGCTTCTGTACATAGACCGGGATGTTAGGGTTCACCCTTTTTACGACTAGATAAGGACTGTGTTCCAATTTGTCAGCAAGCTTCTGTTTGCCTCTGATAGACACATTGCGCACCAACACACGATCGCCTGGTTCCAATTCAGCTTCTTTTGCCTTCTTGTTGTACAGGTACTTATTCTTCTGTGCCATTCTGCTACCTGCTATCCTGTACACCATTTGCAAGTCTTTTCGCAATTTCTCCATGTACTGGTCATATGTTCCCTCTGCTTCATCAGTAGGCTGTAACCCAAGGTATAAATTGATCGGCAATTTCGGGTGTTGTCCATGCATCAAATGCCAGGGGGAATAACCTGTGACCTCATGCGTTGTGCAGTTGTATGCATGAGTCAGCGTCTTGACTTTTTGAGCCCAATCTGTTTCTGTTCTGGCTGCAATGTACCTATCATGCCTAGTAAGGTCTGATTGAAGCGTTCGACGATTCCCGCACTTTGCAGGTGGTATGGGGATGAATGCAACTTCTTCACGCCCAACAAAGTACAAAGCTGAACAATCAACAGGCTTTCAAAATTCCTCCCTTGATCGGAGTGGATCATGGTAGGGATGCCAACTTCATGCAAGAATGTGTCCATCAAGATCTTTGCAGTTGTCTTGGCAGTTTGATTTCTAGTCGGCACTGCTATGGCATATTTAGTAAAAAGGTCTGTCATGACCAAGAGATCCTGATATCCTCCTTTTGATCGCTTAGGGAAGAGGAAGTCAATGCACAGTAACTCTAAGGGCATTGTTGTCAATATCGGCACCAAGGGAGCAACTACACGACCTCCAGCTGCAATCTTCCAGCGTGTGCACCTCTCACATTGATGGATTCTGTTGATGATGTCATCTGTCATAACCGGCCAGTAGAATCTTGACCGTATTAGTTCTATACTACGCTCCTGGCCTAGATGACCCATCTCATCGTGTAATGCATCAATGGCAGTCTCTCTATGGCTGAGTGGTAAGTATAGTTGGTATACTGTCCTACCGCTCTTTTCTGTTCTTTGCCTGTACAGCACACCATTACATAACCGATACTTCTTACATTCTCCCAATGCTGCAGATACTTGGTGTGTCTCTGACGCACGTTTCTGACAGTCAGGTGGTTCACCTTTTTGGACATAGTTGTATATCCCGCCAATCGTCGAATCTGCCAGTTGTAGATCCTTCCACTCAGCACGACTAAATGGTGGGTAATGTCGTAGTACCTTCTGACACCATGTCAGCCAACGTCTGGACATTACATCTTGGAATTTTGCCAATGATTTCCATGGCTGGTACCATGGGGACAAGTTTACTTTAAAGAATTGTCATGACCATCTGGCTGCTCATTACTGTTGTTTCTTCAGGGGTTGAAGGGACCCAATCAAGCCAGTGAGGACGTCCTTCTGCATCTATTGAATATCCCGACTGCAGTTTCCTAGAAAGTGCATCTGCGTCTTCATTGAGTACTCCACTCCGGTATTCAATCCGAAAGTCATAATCTGCCAACCTTGCCATCCAACGATGTCCGGTAGCATCTAGCTTGGCACTGGTGGTAACGTACACTAGGGGATTGTTGTCAGTAAATACCAGGAAATGGCGGCCTAGCAGCTTGTCAGAGAACTTATCCGTCACAGCCCACTTTTGGCTAAAAACTCCAGCTTGTGGGCTGGATATTTCCTCTCACTTTTTGAAAGCCCACAACTGGCATATGCCACCTCTCTCTTTACATTTCCTTCGTGTACCTGGTATAGTGCTGCTCCAAGCCTGAGTAGGCTCGCGTCAGTGTGCAGCTTGAAAGGCAGTGAATAATCAGGATATGCGAGGATGGATGGGTTTGTGAGATGCTCAACTAAGGTGTCAAATGCCACTTGACACTTCTCTGTCCACACAAATTCTGGTGGCTTCTGTCGTACCATCTTTCCGCCCTTTGTCCTGTGCTTTACGTAGAGTCCTGTGGTGAAGTCATTCAGGGGCTTCGCGACTTTGGAGAAAACTTTTACGAATCTGCGGTAATAGCCACACACTCCAAGAAAAACTTTGACTTCTTTAGCACTGCAGGGTACAGGCCAGGTTTTAATCGTTTCAGTCTGCGCTGGATCGGTCTTCACCCCCTCATGCGACACAATGTGTCCCAAGAAGCTGACCTCTTGCCGGAAAAACTGGCACTTAGAAGCCTTCACTTTCAACCCATGCTTCTTTAACCGTTTGAGTACCTCATTAAGATGCTGGCAGTGCTCCTCAAACGTTGAAGCAAATATCACAATATCGTCAAGGTAGACTATACACGTACGGTTAACCAAGTCTCCGAGGCACTTCTCCATTGCACGTTGAAAGCTGCTAGCGCTGTTACACAGCCCCATGGGTAAACGGAGACACTCGTAATGCCCAACCAGAGTCACAAAGGCTGTTTTCCCGATATCATCTTCGTGCCTCAGTAGTTGCGAGTAGACACTCGTAATGCCCAACCAGAGTTACAAAGGCTGTTTTCCCGAGATCATCTTTGTGCATCAGTAGTTGCCAGTAGGAGGACTTGAGGTACACAGTGGAAAACCAATCGGCTACCTTCAAGCATTCCGTACTTTCTTCGATCCTTGGAAGCGCATAGGCGCCCCAGATTGTCTTGCTGTTTAGGCGTCTATAGTCAATACACAGCCGGGTTGTCCCATCTCTCTTTCCAACCAAGACAATCAGCGCTGCGTACGGTTAGTTGGACTCCCTTATGACGCCACTATCCATCATGTCCTGTTTCAACCGACGAAGCTCCGCGTACTTTGCTGGCGGCAGTCGACAATGCCTTTCTCGCATAGGTATGTTGTCCGTAAGTCTGATGCAATGTTTCACTAGGTCACATTTCTCAAGGTCTGTATCACCGGTACAAAATGTGCTCAAGTTCTGACGAAAGAAATCACGCACCACTCCAAGATGTTCTTACGACAACCATGTTGGGTCTAGGTCAAATTTAACACCATTTATAGTAGTGCCTTTAATGTCATCACATGAATCGCTGTTGGTATCAGCCTATATACTGTTTACAGTTGCATCCAGTCTACTCATAGGGACATTTCTACATTCGTTACTGCATTGATTTCAGCGATAACACTGCCTTGTCTGATTGTTATGTTGTGGTTGTTACCATTGTATAATCTGATAGGAACTGTAGACTGATCCACTTGGCAATGAATCACTGTAACAACTGGACTAGCCGTTGCTGCACAGCTCGGTGACACTGCTGCTTCAACGCTGATTATATATTCATCATTCCCAGTTGCGCCTTACAATCTGCTTGTCACGATGACACTATCTTCAGGGTGGATCGTAGCTGGTTTCTTCAGAAGGGCACGAGCTGACCCAACATTGCCATCCTTGCCAGCAAAACAGTATCTAGACTGGATTCTGTCAAATGCTCATCTTCCTGGGACAGATATCTTGTCAACTTTATTGTGATTTGATTTTTTGATGACTGCCACAGCTCACATACATGATTTTAACACATTCGTGCCCAGTGGTATAGGTATCTGGTCTCCATATTCAGTGTCAGGGACAACTATCACCCGGGCGTCCATCGTCTCTTCTACACCATATATCGCTGACGGTAGTCTTACCTGTACTTCCAGGATCCCCAACACTAGAACAGCTTGGTCATCGGCTCTAAGTATACGCAAATCATCAGCTGACGCTTCCAATGGGCAGTCCGAAAAGTGTTTATCATAAAACAATTTGCTCAAAGAAGTAACTTGCAAACCTGTGTCCATATGACAGCGAGCGTCATGGCCATCCACTGCAATCGTGTCTTAGTATGCTGGCCCAACCATCCTGCGGTGTATACCTGTCTGCATCATCCAAAGGGTTTGGCCAGTTGTGTCTACATCCGGTGGTGTTGTGCTGTCATCTCTGGCCGAACATTTTTGGTTTGACTCCTGTCAGACTTACGGACCTTGTTATTAGACTCGCAAGATGCCAACGATGTTTGTTTAGAGTTGTCTTTTGTATTTTGTGTGCAGTCCCTGAAGAAGTATCCTTCCGCGCGGGCAGAGACCTTCCTGACCGCTTGCCCGTGGGGAAAGCTAGGCATGCTGAAACGATGTTGCAATTTTGCAAAGCGTTACCATGCACCAAAAAGGCATGCATACATATTCAAATAGTAGAAATGGCATTTCAAATTCTGGGCTTTACTCTCACAAACAGAACGTCCAAAAACAGCAATTTATTCGGTAATAAAATCAATGTACTCAAATTAGAGTCATGCCCGTGTTCCTTTTAATAGTCGAGCCTGCAAATGAAATTGTTATGGATTTTTTTCTATAAAACTAAACCTTCGATATATGAAGATCAATTGTGACCCATATTGCAACTCTAAGTATCATATTAGAAACTAAATTATAGGAAGACCAGATTTGAACTGAATGTGCTCACGTGTTTATATCTTGTGAATGGACTAAAAAATTTTAGAATTTACTCAACAGAACAACTTGACATGCTAATGTGACAAAATTACAAACTTCGTTATCAAGCATTAAAATTGACTGCTGATGACTCGACATGTATTGACATTTATCAGAAACTACTGGACGCATGAAATAATACAGTATGACATGAATTACTGCATACTTTTTGACTGTTATTAAGTTGTGTAAAACAATTGTACCTTTGACCTGTCTCAAACGACGACCAGCAAAACAATTGTACCTTTGACCTGTCTCAAAAGACGACGAGCAAGGAGATGTTACGCAACATTTGCAGACCTCAGATTGATCACTAAAAAAACATAAGAACAAAGACAGACATTGTATATTCTGACAGCAGGTCAATTGAGCACACGATGCGGAGTGGAAGACAGACTTCTGATAAGACTAGACGTGTATACAGTCTACCGCCAGAGTAACAATCTCTGACGAGGATTTATTGTATTGTTTTTCAATATTCCTGTCAATAAACCCAATTCATACCAATATAATGGACACCCGTGTGAGGCGTGTAATAAGAACAATCAGATATCTGTTATATCATTATATGTAGCAGGTTTCATCAACTTTCGCACAGTACTCTCAGAATTAAATCACTAAATACATAACTTTATCAAATATGTAAATGAGCGAATTGTAACTTGACACGCCCAATGCTTCTAAGTACAATTAAATATTTATCAGATCAATATCTGAAGCGAGTTTCATCAATGTAATGCTTTAATTTTGGAGTAATATCACTAATTGCAAAGTTCGTTAAATGTACAAATGAACCCTTAATTAACCCCACACAACTAAATGATTTCATAACATTTGGTGCAGTTATTTCCGAGTTATATGAATAATTTCAAAACTTCATAAAATATGCAAATGAGTTACTTGTTAACTTGACACTGCCAAATGCTTGTCAGTACAATTAGAGATTTATCAGATCAAGATCTGTACCAGATTTAACTGACTTGGGTGCCGTAATTTCAGAGTTATATACCTAATTACAGAGTTCATTGAATATACACATGAACCCTTAATTGACTTGAAACTACTAAGTGCTTTACACCACAGATAGATATCAGTCAGATTAGTATCTGCAGCAGAATTCATCAAATTTGGTGCAGTTATATCGGAGTTATATGACTGATTACAAAACTTCATAAAATATGCAAATGCGCTATTTGACACTGCCCAATGCTTCCTAGTATAATTAGATATATATCAGATCAATATTTGTTGCACATATCATCAAGTTTGGTGCAGAAATTTCAGAGTTATGTCACTAATAACAAAAGTTCATTGAATATGTAAATGAGCAGATAAATGACATAACACTCACAATATCCTTATAATGTTCTCACTGCATAAAAACATGATAATACTTACCGTATTAGCATGGATTAATGTCTGTATTTTAGCTGAAGAGTGCATATACAGATGAATACAGTCAAGAATCCATTTTTTGTATTCAGCAAGCCTGTATTCATGTGGATTCATGTGAATTCACGTGTATTATACTATAATACAGACAACTCATCAATGTGAATTTATCTGTATTATTGCGTTTTCATGCAGTGTCTGAGATTGCCATCTTTGAAAAGTTTCATGAAATTTTGTGCAGTATTTCCTGATATATGTCTACACTGTCATTACCGTCTCCCTAGGGAAACCATTGTACGGAAAAAATGATATTGCTTAACTTCATTAATATGCAAGCCACACCAACCAAAATCTAATTAGTTCTTTCAAGTAGCATATTGTACCTGTGTACCAAATTTGACTTGAATCTGTTTAGGCGTTTTTGAATTATAGTGTAAACAGACAGACAGACACATACACACACACACACACACACACACACACACACACACGGACAGACACACGGACAGACAGACAGACATCGATATGACATTAGCCCACATGTGAACACGTGAGGTAAAAAACCGAAAATTTTGTTATGCATTATCTACTCTCGTTTTGAAATGGCAGGAGTTAGAAGATTGCTTTTGAAAAGAAACTTTTTAAAATCATAACAAGCAAACTGAAATTACTCTAACTCAAAATGTGAAAACTTCATTGCAAAAAAACTATCATTTTGTTATATGGTATTTAAAAAACATAACGTTTAAATTTCACCTAATTTGACCGAGCAAGAGTATAGTTCAATTATTTTTCAATGGTGAACACAGGATAAAAAAGGGTGATTTGCTTTAATCTGCATAAATTTACAATTTTTTCTCACTCATCTTACAACTGCTTGTAATACTAAACGGTGACCTTACCAATATTTTGATCTTGGGTTTACAAATGAGGAAAATCGAATGGCTCTTTTCCAAAAACGTGATTTTGATCAAAATACGATGTGTTACATGCAACGCCACCCTAAACTAGCGGGACTTTACCAATGGTGATCTTATGGTAATTTGTATTATTATTATTATTATTATTATTATTAATCTTTATTTAAACTCGATAACTCCATAGGTGAAACACCTCTTTTCGTGGAGGTCGAATAGACAAAAAAAGTCATAAAACACTTTACAGCACAAACATGAAAGCACAAAAACACACAAGAACAAATAGATATAAAAAAACTATGAAAAGGCATCAGACAAGTAAGTATTATACAAAAAGTTGTTACAAGATTTCTTAAAACTAGTCAGTGACTCAGAGTCCCTTATTGATTTGGGGAGATTGTTATATTCATCCACACCCGCAACTGGCAAGGTGTTCTGATAGAGAAGTGTACGTGCCTTGGGAACTTTAAGGAGATTCTGATTGGAAGAACGAAGTGATCTAGAAGGGATGTAATTATTGAACAAACTGGTTATGTAGTCGGGGGTTAGATTGTGAGTTGCTCTGTAAATTTGGGCCATACGGTTACAACGGAGTTTCAAGTTAATAGGCAGCCAATGAAGCTGAGTATACATTTCAAAAGTGGAAAGAGGCGGAACAATGTCAAGAATAAGTCTCATTGCACGTCTCTGTAGACGCTCCAATGCATAGATATTGCTACTGGAAGTAAAGCTCCAAACATTAGAACAGTAATTGATGTGTGGTGAGATGAAACAATAATAAAATAGCTTGCGTGAGTGGAGAGGAAGAAATTTTTTGATGCGTGCCAAAAGAAACAAATTGGAATTGATTTTGCTTTCAATGGTTGAAATGTGTTCACACCAGTCCAGATTATTAGAAATAGTGACCCCTAGCAACCTCTCTGATGAGACGCGGTCAATAGTTTTACCAGCCAAAGTGAGGTTGAAGTTTTCATTGTTAATGTGCCGTCTCTTCTGAGAAAATGTGATAATCATTGATTTTGTCTTACTGGGATTGATACAAAGTTTGTTAGTAAGACACCAATTTTCAACTATTTTTAGATCAGCATTCAGGTAAGTAGAAATGGTGTTTAAGGACTTGTGTGAAACATGAAGTGTTGTGTCGTCTGCAAAGGAAGTACAGGATGAATTTTCAAGGTGAAGGGGCAAATCGTTAACATAAATAATAAAGAGTAATGGCCCCAGTATGGAACCTTGCGGCACACCAACCCTGACATCAATAACATCTGAGTTAGTACGATTAAAATGCACAAATTGTTTACGTGTAAATAAGTATGATTTAAAAAATGACAGGGTATGATCAGAACACCCGTAGGTTTTTAGTTTGGACAACAAGATTGTGTTGTCAACGAGATCAAACGCTTTGCTCAGGTCTAAAAATGCTGAGCCAACGATGTTCCCACAATCGATTTCTTTCGTCCATGAGTTGACCAGACCAACAAGAGTACTTTCACAAGAATGTTTGGCACGAAATCCAGATTGATTAGAAAAGAAGAGATTGTGTGTTTCCATGAAATTTACAAGGTGATTGTGAACATGGCGCTCGAGGAGTTTGGAAAGTACAGGAAGTACACTTATTGGCCTGTAGTTACCAGGTTCGTCTATTGGACCTTTTTTATGGATTGGACTAACACGAGCCAATTTCCATAAAGATGGAAACTGACCTTTAACAATGCAGCAGTTAAATACATACGTGAGAGAAGGTGCTACAGTGTTGGCTGCCAACTTTAAGAATTTGGGTGGTAGTAAGTCTGAACCGGGAGATTTCTTACAATTTAGACAATTGAGATGGGAGAGAATGAAATTAATAGACATGGGTGGAATATCGAAAATTGAAGGAGGAATCTTTTTGTTACTGACAAAATCTGACAGTTTGTCAAGATTGACTGGGCTACTGTTACATTTGGAAGACAGCTTATTGATGATGTTAATAAAGTATTCATTGAATGTATTTGAAATTTGTTTATGATTGATAAAAGTATTTGTACCTGATCTAAGTTTGGTTGGCGTACTTGACAATATTGGTGGAGCAAGTTCGCGAAATGATTTCCAGTACTTAGATATATTTATGTCACGAGATGATAGGAGGTTGTTGTAGTACTGTGATTTTGATTTAAAGATGAGGTTTTTGACTCTATTTTTTAAATGTCTATAGTCTGAGAAGCGAGATGTCCTTCTGGCTGTATCACGTTGTTTGATTAATCTTGATATCTCTTCGTTCCACCAATCAGGACGACGCAGGTGACGTACACGTTTCTGTTTTATAGGAGCATGTTTATCAAGAACAGACATGAATAAGTGAGTCCATATTTCAATGACGTCATCAGGGTCATCAAAGCATTCAATGATGTTCCAGGGGACTTGTTGTAAGTCTGAGAGAAAGTCGTCTAAGATAAATTGGTTCATACAGCGATAAGTGATAGTGTCATGTGCGTTCTTTTTGTGCTGTAACGTTAATTTACGTGTGACACAAATTGGAAAATGATCACTGATACTGTACTTTGGTACAAAGGTCTGACTAATATTCTCAGTGTGAGACACAAAAATGTGGTCTATCATAGACTTGATGGTAGGAGTAATTCTAGTTGGTTCATTTACCAGTTGGGTAAAACCATAATTGTTTGACATAAAACGAGACCACATTAATGACTTGTTGTCATTTATAGACAAGTCAATGTTAAAGTCACCGAGGACAATGGTTTCCTTGTCTTCCACGAGAACTGT
>LD351246.1:0-14048 GCA_001465055.1 Ptychodera flava
TAATATTGGCGATTTCGGGACTCTAAAATCCGAAGACGAAACTACACAAAGCGTTTCTTTTCTTGACATCCCGGGTCTGCCAAATCTCTGATTTATAACCAATAAATATAGGCAATTTCGGGACTATACCTTGTAATATTGATATTACAAGATATTGGAATGACTTTTTGCCTACTGTGTCTCGGCACGCCGGGTGTGAGAAATCGCCGATATTATATCTTCGCGATAAATATCAATTGCGCCGGAACTACTAGGGTAATATCGATACCAGACGATCCTAGATTTACTTGCACTGTGTGGTGTTGGCATGCCGGGTCTACGAAATCACGGATATTTATCCGATAATTATCGGCGACTTAGGACTTTAACTCTGATACTAGACGATACTTTGTCAAATTGTGGGTAAATATCCGATGTATATCAGCGATTTCACCACCTATTACAGATCTGACCACCCGACTACCTCTGTCCGACTCTTCGTTCAAAAATAGCATCCATGGCCGGTAGTCAAGAATACTGTATGTTTTACATTGTTAGATTTATTAATGCACGAAATACATTTTTTACATGTAAAGCATTTTTTTTCATTAAATGTCCACACGGGACTTTCCTCGAGAGGGCCGATCAGATATCATCAGGACTCCGGAGGCCCTTGCACAAATTACATTCTTTACATGTAAACATTTTTACTTGGCGATCGGCACTTGAACAGAAGACATATCGGAAATCATCGGGAGTTTGGGCTGGTCTTGTATGAAACCCCGGTATGAAACACATTGCTTACAACAAGCTTTAAGACGATACTATATTTTAAATAGCGGGCAAATATTCATTATATCGGCGATTACATCACTTTGTAGATCTGAGTAAGTCTGACTTCCTAAGTTCGACACCAGCTTCGAAAAACAGACGACACTATAATAGATTTGTCAAATTGCGAATAAATATTTTCTGATACACATCGGAGATTTCGCAACCTTAAAGATCTGGCCAAGCTGGACTTACACGGTAACACATACAATCAGTCAATCATTCTGTATCATTCACGAACCAAAAATTAATTTTAAGAGACTGATACAGAAAACTCTGTTTTAGAAACGTAGCGTTGAAGGATCGCAGGGTCACTCAGTCTCTCAAATCCAGTTTGGGGTCTGTACAAGCACAGTGACTCCCTCCTCTGAATCATTACACAAAACGCAAGCAACCAAGATATGAACGATGTTTTGAGATGCTTTCTAATTATTACATATCTTGGACATGTTCAAGTTAGTATGGTTTGATTTCAGTCAGGTAAAAGTAATACTCGATGTCAGAAATATCGCTGTCCGAACTCTCCATAGTCGTCTTATGAACGCGCTGAACTGTTCACAGTACTCCTCCAGCTGCAATCTACAATCGTCTGTATCGCCGATGATGTCACACACGCTTCTCCCATGAGCCCTTTCGCGCCCATGGAATTCCGGACTCATTTCCATAAATGTCGTCTACTTGAACTTTTCTTTTCCTCGCGCCGTAGTCGTCAGCGCGTGCAATTATGTTGCAAATTTGAGCTGCATTTTACTCTAGGGTGATTTTGGAAGAGATAAACTGTCAAAGTCGCTGGACTTAGGTTTCCCTTTAATAAAATGTAAGTAGTAAATTTTAAAGTGTTACGCTGAAAAAAAAATACATTTACATATTGAAATAACAAAAAATGCAACATTTTTTGATTTTTTTTTTGTATAATCCAATATGGCCGCCATGATCACGTGACCTTCTAGATGTGTCACATGACCTTTTGTTCATTTTTATGATGCTCTGTCATATTGCAATACTCACTGTAAAATTGTCCCGAATAATACTCTAATAATTACAAAGATACAGCTCATGCATTTAAATCAATATTTGTAAGGCAATGAATCCATAGAAAAATACGCACAGGAATGCATGTATAACAATTAATTACGCAGTGAAAGTGTTAAAGCTTGTATGTCTGTAAATGCATGGATTAGTATTGGTATCATTTGATATTTGATAAAGTATTTTGTGTATGCTTTAGGAAGGGGAATGTTTGAAGTAATAACAACTGTAATATATGCGACGATGAAAGAGCTATACTTACTAGTATAAGAAATGAGTTTTTAATGTTGAATTATTAATTATACTAACAGACAAGAGTACAGCTGGCCACCATCTTGAAATCATGCAAATTAGCCTGTCATACAAACAATGAAATAAGTTTTTTTAAATTTTTCTTCAACAAAATCTTGGTGGAAAGAATGAAAGCAAAATTACAAAATATACACTATTTGAATCGTCTCTCTGAGACAAAATGTGATAAGTAGGCTGTCATTTAATAACACAAATTGCTCAAAGCTGTAATCGAATCAGTTACATTATTTTCTTTTATGTGACGTTGACAAAAAAATCAACTGACAACAAGTCAATATTGTTGACACAGTCATTGACGTGCATATGTATGATATACAGAGTAATCTATGTACCAAGTTTGACTGAAATCGCTCCCAGTATACCCCCATACTTATGCAACTTCACTGGCTTCCAGTACATCATCGCATTGTATACAAACTTTTGCTGATTACTTACAAAGTCCTAAATGGACAACCTCCACAATATCTCAGGAATTTAATAACACCTTGTGCCTCATCACGTGTTCTTTGTTCATCTGATAAATGCCTTCTGCACACACCTAGATGGAATCTGACTAACTATGGTCGCCGCTCCTTCTCTGTAGCAGCTCCTGTCCTTTTGAACTCTTTGCCCCTGGACATAAAAACCATTCAACATTTTCAAAAGATGCTTGAAAACTTACATCTTCCAGAGAGCATTTTGATTGTAACTCTAAGCGCCACTGAGCATTGTTTAACTTTGGATATTAGGCGCTATACAAATTTTCTAGATAGATAGATAGATAGATAGATAGTATACCCTGAGAAATTTCCATGAACAGACACACAGACGTTAAATACCTGAAACAAATGGCTGCAAAGCGACCATTTTTGATTGGATTAAAAGACAAATCAACATGCATACGTATGATATACATGTATCTATGACATTGGTCAATGTCCTTGTACCAACTTTGAATAAAATCGGTTGAAACATGTCTGAGTTATGGCTTTGTACATGAAAAAATTGTAGCAAAATGGCCGTATGGCAGCCATATTGGATCGTTTCACAAAACAAATTGACGTGCATATAGATCTACCAGTATGACATTGGTCAATATCCTTGTACTAACTTTGAATAAAATCGGTTGAGATATGCTTGAGTTATGGCTCTGTACATGAAAAAATTGTAATAAAATGAACGCCAGGCGGCCATATTGGATTGTATCACAAAACAAATTGATGTGCATATCTATGACATTGGTCAATGTCCTTGTACCACCTTTGAATAAAATCGATTGAAACGTGTCTGAGTTATGGCTCTGTACATGAAAAAATTGTAATAAAATGGCCGACTGGCGGCCATATTGGATCGTATCACAAAACAAATTGACATGCATATCTATGACATTGGTCAATGTCCTTGTACCAACTTTGAATAAAATTGGTAGAAACATGTCTGAGTTATGGCTCTGTACATGAAAAAATCGTAATAAAATGGCCGCCTGGCGGCGATATTGGATCGTATCACAAAACAATCTACGTGCATCTGTATGACATATGAAGTAATCCTTGTACCAAGTTTGAATGAAATAACTCCCTGCATCTCTAAGATATGTGCGTGAACAGACGGACTCATGGACGCATGCACACACGGATATGACCAAACCTATAAGTCCCCACGGACACCTAATAATGATAACGTTGTAAAACCCAAAACCCAGGTTACAGTTGTAGTGACCATAGTCAAGCTTCCATGCTGAAAGTTTTCCGGGTGTGAAATACTATAAATAATAATTTGTTCATATCCTTAAAAGATTTTTGTATTTGGGCCAATGAATCACATACTGAATTTGAAAAAGTGGATATTCATGAGATCGTTGTCTCCTATTATGAGAGTTATAAAACAAAACACAAGGATGTCATTTAGACAAACACCATTATATAATGTACAGAGGTTTATCTTCAGAGTGTACGTCTACATAATCTTCAGCAGTAAATAAATGTAACATATACCGGTAAATGGAATGCAGTTTGTAAGTCTGGTTAATTTCATTGTAGTTTATCTTTTTACTATCTTTATTATGATAATATGCATTTCCTGTTGATGCTGTTTGTTGTTGCACATCAAAACAAACTTAGTTTTAATGGGACATAGGTTCATTCTAGTTCTGTGTATCAACCAGTGTTGATTGTCCTTCTGCATATAGCATGCTAATTAAATCCCCTGTATTCTGCTTCTCAACACCGCTTGTACACAGGTAATGATTAAGCAATAAATCACACCCAGTGATGGTATACCACAAGATTTTGACCAGTTCACTAGTCAAAATTGAGTGGTGTACCGTCACTGGGTGTGATTTATTGCTATTATATCATAACAGTATATTGAAATTCAGGTGTGGAAGGTCAAAAACAGATTTTTGCTCAAGCTCAAGCCTGGCATATGCCAGCCATGGTATATCGTCAATATACCATGGTTCTTTTCGCGTCTCGACCAATTAGATTGCTGTATTTGCACCATCAATATACTGGTATGATATAATCACTGATATTTTTGACAAATAAATTCTAATCTGGACTTCAATGCAGTTTTCGACAACACTGACTGTACACATATACATGTAGGCTATGTTTAAGTATTGTGTATTTCATCAACACTTCAGAAATTTGAACGAGAAACCACAGTTGTTACACACACAAAAATGCTGGAAAACTAGCTCAAAGTTACAACTATTGAAACTTCAAAAGATGAATTTCATGATATTTGAATGTTTGAATGATACTGATGTACAGTGCACAAGGTTAAGTTGTTAAAGTTGATCAAATTTGGAATTTTTTAGGACACATTGATTTAAGGCAGCATTTTTGGTGAATCAGGAATATAACACCTGCCCCAGAGTGTACATATCACCAACATATACCGGTATGAACAGGGCTGGGTAAACTCATGGTGACCTATGCAAATAATGAATAGCCTGAGGGGTCCGTGGAATGGCCTTCTTTGACTGGCTGCTGTCCTGTAGAAACTGCAAAAACTGTCAGTGTTTCAAAAAGCTGTCTGTCCACTATTTCCAATTTGATCAGGGCTCGAAATTTTCTTGCCATAGGGCAAGTGAATTTTCAATTCCACTTGTCCGGAAGAAAAATTCACTTGCCCTGAATTTCAGATGATTTAATGAGTAAATGTGTATTGTTTTATTCATGTCATTGTAAAGAAACAGTAGCTGTAACTTACTGATAAATTTGTGTCTTTATTCTGTGTATCAAAAATAATATCTTATGTAACGTATACATGCACAGTGTTTCAGCCAGCTTTTGCTAGCATGGGGACACAGTGACCCATAGTAGGTCTTAATGGGGACAAATTAAATTTAGGGGGGACAATATGTAATGTATTTCAATAAAACAACACCGGTACATTGTCATTGTGTGTCATCATGACCTGGTACCTTGTGTTAAATAGGAAAGTCAGGTAAGTGCACTTAGGGTAATTATATAATAGGCCACCGGTTTGTGTCAAATTGTGCCGATGTGAAACTTTCAGTATCATTTAGTTTACTGCTACCATGTGGTATGTGCATACCGGTACACTGCAGGGTTCCCCTAAGTCACCAAAATGATTAGCCAACTCATTAGCCAAATCAAAAATCTTGTAGCCACTTTGAGCAACTTTTAAACAGTTTATGATCTCAAGTGTAGCAACAGCTTTCTCGGCATTCAGGAGTTCCTAATTTTACAAATCAAGATGTTTTGTATGTTGTTCATGATAGTTTTTACATTAAAGAAATATTTGCTTAGTTTTTATTACGTTAATTATCTGTTTTTTATGACATTGAAGGGATTGAAATACTTTTTCATTTCTAGTGGTAAACTTTTGCCACAAGAAATAATTTGGTGGCAATTCTAAAAATCAGGTAGCAATGTGAAGTGTATATTACCATTGATACAGAATACTTCTGCGGCATTGAGTCAGTGTTCACAGTATGACAACTTATCATACATATACACTACAAGCTCCTTATGTGGTTTTGTTAGCCACACAAATACAAATTTTCCATGCAGAAGAAAGCATTCGGTGGCATAGTGACAGTGTAGATACAAGTACTGTGGTGTTGTGTGATAGTTGTGATCAATAGCATCTTCAGCATAATTAATATTTTTCTTGAGACAAAAAGGGTCAGGTCAAAATCCTTTAAAACAAGACACAATGATATTGTTCAATTCATTTCCCAATGTTTTAAAGAGTAAAAATAGTTTTAATGATAATGATAATTTGTAGCCTAGGAACATTTTCATTTGATATTTTGATATCAAGAAATGTCTGGTGATGTTCACTATTACATCATTAAACTGGAGGAATCTGCAGAAATATTACTGTGCAACTACTGTTGACAATTTCCCTTTGTAATAACTGTTAGTAAAATTTAATTTAAAACTGACAGTCAAGCGTAATGCCGTTAAATTGGAAAGCACCAAGAAATTACCTTTTATCACAAGATTGTACCTATTATACCTCCCTAGGTGGTTTCTTTTGAACCATAATTGTGTACTTAAAGGGTCTTCATTCATGACATCACATAAGATGACCCAGATTTGACCTTTCAGAAAACCTCAAGTTTTTCTCCTTTTTCCTTGTATTCTGACTCTGTTTGTGAAAGTTTCCTTTGAAATAATGGTTTTTACTATCAAACTGAGTAATTGCAGACCAAATTTTGATTCAAGCAAAGTAGGTAAAACTTGGACTAAAAAGGACGACCGGTACACGGGACTCAGTGTATTCATGGTCGTTATACGTCCATGATGTATTGTAGCACGGTCCGTCCATGAGGGACTGAGAGGGACCGTGATTGCAGTATCGAACAGCAACAATGTTTGCCTCACATACCAGGGAATTTGTAACTTTGTAGAAAGGAGAGTAAAGTGTTTCAATACATTGTAACTTTGTAGGAAGGAGGGTAAATTGTTTCAACACCTTACAACATTTTATTGTAAGCTGTAGTTTTCTGTTGAGGAGGCATCGCGATTTCATGAGAAGAAAAAAACATAAGAGCGTGCAAAGACGTCAATATTTTGCCATTTTGTAACCAAGCAAAACAGAGCTATTTTATCGGCCGGCCATATCGAAATCAGTACACTCAAAGAAGTAGAGAGTGGCAGCGCGTACGTACAGTGGCCTCATTGAAATTCACTTGTCCGTCGGGCTGGGAGAATGTTGTTTTCACGTACCCGGACTCAAAATTCACTTGTCACGGGCGTCGGGCGGCGAGAATTTTCGAGCCCTGTTGATGTTTCATTTTAGTGATGATCACAATATCCGACATCAACAAGATCCCCAAAATTAGTGATATTTTTCAAACAACAGAAGGTTAATCTCACTATGGCTGCTTATAAGAGGGATTCTACCTTGGTATGAAAGTTTGTTTACCTAAAGCAATATTGTGGCCATCACTTTTTAAAACGTCATAGTGATCAAATTTGATCTCATCATTACTCCGCCAAGTTTCATCAAATTGACGTGATTTTGGCATAAGTACACAAGTTTCGGTAGTACAGAAATTATGAAAACACACATTAAAATTGTTTTGGGATTAATTACTTCATCAACAGATTACAAATCTTATATATACCAGTTTAGTGTCATTTTTATGGAGAAATCTTAGTTTCACAACTTTTATTTCACTTTTGTGCATGGTGACCACTATTTTTTTTAATTTTTCAATTCTAAAATATAAAAAAATTTCCATGCAAAGTTTCTGACATGATTTTTAAATTGTTATTTATTTGTAGTACTTATCCTTAAATGTTAATCAAAACATTGTGGTGTTTGTATTTCATAATATTTAGAAACCCTCTCATCTTAATATCTGTTTCTCACAATTTAGTTACAACACAACATTCTTAGCCGTAAGTTTCAATGCTTGTTTAATACGTCGACTTTACAGGCCTCAAGTCATACATGTAGTCATACAAGTTCATTGTTTTATACGTTCTCTGAATAATTAGGGCTATTATATCGCCTCTCATGGTGGCGATTTTTACACACTTCAGACCATGTATGCCTTTTCTCCACCAATTTTCGGAAAATTTAAACACGAGAGGAATATCGACGGCTTTCAAAAATACGTTCTGTGACAGTGTTCCAAACTCAACGGCATTGACTCGTCGCCTGTTGATATGTCGACAACAATAGAATTTGGACACTTTCGATAACTGATTTTTTTTACAAAAACACTTACCTGTCAGGTAGGCCGATGGTATTATCATTACACAGGTGCTTTCTTCTTGAAAAACGGCCTCTTATCTGTTATGAAAACACATGAACAATCTTATACTGGAGACCGTTGAGACTCGCTTGCACAACCTACAACCAACCTACTTCACTTCCCTCCCGACATACCTACATTCCTTATTGTAATAGCACAAAGGCACACGGCAGTCCCTTTGTAATCGTACGGTACAGTGCAGTGTATATAGGTCATACAGGGCAAGCCAGAGCTTTCAATAAAGCCGAGACCAAGGCCAAGACGACATAATGAATTATAACACATCACATGCTCATTCCGTGTTACTATGGGCTAGAATACGTCACGTGACGGGAAAATAAATACGTTTAGTCCCCACAAATGACAAATAATTACGTAAGAAGGTACTTTTGAAAAACTTTTTCCCAAGGGAAGTTTAGTACTGGAGATTTAAACTACCTAACGTTTACCAATTTTGAGGAAACACATTACCTAATATTTAACGAGAATTTGGAATTTAAAATAGCCATGAACCTCGTGTCAACTCTATGAATGAAAAATATTTTTTTTCAAAGTATTGCATTTCATCTTATCGTGTTCTTTATGGCGCATATCATCCTACATAAACACACGGTACTGTATAAAAAAGACACTCAGGTAGGCAGGCAGAGTTATTCAAAATTTAACGGATGGAGGCACAGTCACTCACTTTTAAGTAAAAGATCGA
Source organism: Ptychodera flava (assembly GCA_001465055.1). NCBI lineage: Eukaryota > Metazoa > Hemichordata > Enteropneusta > Ptychoderidae > Ptychodera > Ptychodera flava. Next base: position 9,081 of record LD351246.1, read on the forward strand.
AAAGAGAAGAGTTATTCGATGTATGTAATTTGATGATGGGAAAGATAGCAAGGCAAGGTCTATTACATCTCATTCTGGTGTCATTATAGACTAAGTTTTCTATATTTAAAGTACATATTTTTGGAGGAAAAAACCACATAGACACTGCTAGTTCACTATTCAGTTAAAATTTTTGGTTCTCATAGAGAGTGCAACCAAACAGGTGAACATGCAATCTGGCATGTATGAAAAATTGCAAATTCTGTCGGTATTTCCATACCATATCACTTCATGGCCAATGATGACCATAACATTGTCATGTTTCTATAATTTGTACCGGTCACTGTAAATCTTCATTCTAGTGATTCGCCAAATTTCAACATTTCGCCACTTGGGCTTGAATTCCCACGATTTGCCGGAGGTGTAATTCTTCAAACTTGGCGGCAAATTTACATTTCCAAGTCTCTTCTGTTTAAATTCAATGGCAGCGCCATTCCAGGCACCCGCATGTCTCGTGAATTCCTATGATTATGCATGAAATGTCTCACGCAAGGTTGGACAATAGAAAGACAAAGTAGTCGAACTTTCATCAGAACTGTAGCTGTTAAGTATCGCTTTTCATATTTTCACAGCTTGGATTTAAAACAATGGTGTTGTGACATGTCTCATGCATACTACGTATTAATCATTGTGAAACTAGCGTTGGCAAGTTTTCTTGTCGACAAAGTATTGTAAATTTGGGAGTCGGACCTTGGGGGCCTTGGAGTGAGCATATCTCCAGGATCTCGGAGCTAAGAGTTGCCCCAGGCAGCCATCAGGCTGACCTGGGGAAATAAAGTTTCGAGCGCAACGTTAATTCCTGTGTCGCCTGATCTATATATTTACTCCATCTACGCGTACGGTGGCCTGAAGTTCCCCTTAATCCTGATTCAGAACAGGATGAACATTTCTTTACAATTTGATAACATTATAGGACTATACTGGGGAGATTTACGATAATTGAAGGTATAATTTGTAACACCTGATTAATTGAGGAGTTGCTTCAGGCCACATTGAGATCACTAGGTTAAAACTATGTAGTTTGGAACTATTCGGTGGAGATTATGTAGATTAGGACTATTGGGTTGAACTAGCTGCAAAATTGTAGCGCTACGGTGAGGCGGTCGGTGATTTTTGTTTTTTGCGACTTCGCTCACCAGTAGCGCTACAAGGCCGATGGCCCTGGGGAGTATCATATTATAAGCGCACCCCACTCGACCAGGCGTGTTGATGTGGAATGCAACATATTTACTGCATTTGGTCGTACCGATCTATCACTACTGAAGACTAAACAGTATACTGCACTAACTTTGTCGTTTATGGGGTTTGGAATTTGTTCAAACACGACGATCGCGTTCTGAAAACATTGAGTGGGGGCGTCGGTGTTTCTGGGAGCCGCCATTACCGGAAGTTGGTAATGACGGCTCCTTCGCCAGGTGAGTTATCTATGGTTTTATCTTCTTTTTTCAAATAGTTTAAGCTAATGGAGATAAACATGTATCATTTGGATTTGAAAATAAGTGTTGATTCTAATTTTTCTGAAAAATATTACCCCCGAAATCCACGTTAAATAGATCGTCGGAGGACCACAATGGAAATAAGTTTTTAACTTTTTTGTGCAATCCTCGGCCGAGCAAGTAATTTTCAGTGGTTTCTTTACCGTAATGGTGTTGTTGTGCTTTGTGTAATTTAATCTATTTTTTTTTGTATTTATGTAATATTCTGTATTTTAACGTTTTCCTGAATATTTGCCGAATAAAATCAAATAAAACCCAATCAAATCGTCACCTACTATACATCTGCCCCGTGTCAGCAGGAAAATTGAAAATGTGGTCACTTCATCCATCGTCATTGGCAAATGAATAGGGCCAACAAGTCAATAGAGGAGTTAACGCTCATTATTTATGAATGATAATAAGATAACCTGGAACTCACTTTGTATTTCCATAAGCTTTTCAAGATGTTTCTGTTGCTATTTATGATTATATAGAAATTAAGGTTCAACAAATCAAATTACATCCAACGATCACGGTCCCTTCACGGCGCTACGATACGTGCGTGGTACTATCTATGCCTATAGTCTTGTACGCTTAGTTTTGACTTTGACCTGAAGTTTAAAAGTGTGAATAAACCGTCGCCATTTTATCTTCAGCATTATTCTCAAGATGGATGATGTTATAACTTATGATGATACCATCAGCATGTGGCGTGCTGACGCCCTGGAAAGTTTCTCCACGAAAAGGGACTTGAAAGTTTCTGGGAGGAAAGTTGAACTGGTTGCGCGGGTGTTTGCGGCAGCCGAGCAAAATATTCCCGTGGCCAAAACAGCTTCAGAAATCAAGCCACAGAGATCGACAAATCCGTGCAGTCTCATCTATCCCTTTGCCGAATCGGATAGTGTTGTACCCGATCCAATAAAGTTAAACGATGGATGGTTGGATCGGATCAGACTGAGGGAATGAATCTATGGCCTCCGATTTTTCACAGTGACATTATGATGTTTATCATGGCAGACCATCCTGGAAATGATGTAACTCTACAGAAGAGACTTTTAAACGGGTAAAAGGAGGGAAAAGCATACCGACTCTACCAGGAAGGCCGAGGATGGTAAAAGGAAATATATTTCCATAATATAACCGACAAGTTTATAAGCTCATTGTCTTCTGGAGGCAAAGTGCTGCCAAACAATGAACGACGTTCACCCACACAGTCTGGATATGTGCTCAGCAAGCAAAGTGATAATGTCAAAAGTGCGCTCTGCTCCTGTACTGCAGGGTATGATCTCGATCTAATGACAAAAAGTTCAGAAGTCCCGAGTCTGACGAAGTCATAGTTGAAAATGTTGCGATCGACGAAGCGGACTGTACCTTGATAGTTGACCCTCTTCCATCACACGGGAATATAATTCTGAAATTTGCAGATTAGTAGCAATGCCGAAGAAGAGACATTGCCCTAAAGAGAATAATGTGTGTAGAGAATAGTACAGTGAGTGTCTAGCATGTTTAGGTGAAATAAAAACGTCGAAATACAAAGGATTATTGAACAGTTATCTGCCAGAACAACATTATTTTAATGGAATAATGAGAAAGGGACATATTGCTTATAGACATACACATCTTTACATCTAATATCAATAACTGAAAAGTTTGGATCCGAAACGACAACCTGTCTTGAGAAGCGCGTCACGAAGTGTGTAGAGCTACCGCTGGTGGCGCTATACACTTCATAACCCGACTCTTTCATTTTTGACATATTCATTCCACGTTGCCCTAAATCTAATGCGGTCCGATGAAAAAAAAAGCTCAACAAAGACAGAAATCACCAGGTTTGTTCAACTGAGATATATGTTTTCTGTGTAAAATCGTGTAAATGCATTTTGCTTCCAAAATCTACAATGCACGCGACACGCCATACGAAGACATGTACGTTTGCCGGATGGATACTTGTAGTGTAGTACTGTCCAATTTTTTACTCAAAAATGGGGCAGAAATTAGTCTAACAAAACAAAACAAAAAAAAACCATGTCGAATTCCTGTGCATACTTTTTCATTATATCCCAGTTATAAAAGTCTTCACGAGTAAAAACTATGCATTACGTTCTAAATCTCTCCAAAGCTCTCGAGAAATCGCTAAATTTCTGAAATGCGATGCCAGTTAAGTTTCCATCCAACACGATGGATTAACAAAAAATTTATAGTCTAGCAAAGAAAAAATCAAATTAAATAAAGTTATATGAAAAGCCCTAGAAATATGTAAATTTTGAATTAAACTGTGTAGTACGCACGGAATAACTCGTTACAAATACAGCCTTCGAAGTCGTGACAGTGTAGTTAGCAGCTGCAATTATTGTACATAATGATTCGATGCCCGAATAGGCAAGGTTGACATTTGTTTTCAACATCTTGGGATTTATTTAATTTTCTTTTGATTCTGAATACAATTTGGTAAATTGTAAGGTTATTTATGTGGATGACACCATCAGATTTTGAGAAGGGTGGTAGAAAAGCAGACTGTTTTGCGCCCTTCACGACTCAGCGTATTCTTTTTTTCATTCTTTTTACAATGCAAATAACATCCCTGGGGTACAAAATGCTTTTATACTTTGCAGGGACACGTGACTTCAAAGCAGCGGGGATAACGTTTTGCGGTCGGATTTGTGACATATTGCGCTCCGCAGACATCTGACCACCCCTCCCATGAGCCAATGGTGCAGTCCTGTGACTAGTACTGTGTCTATTGAATTAAAAGAGCCTCGGCTAAACTGTTTGGCTAGAAAAGTGGCTAATTGCTCGACTTGTTACGCTAGTTTATTTCGGTCTGATGCTGCCAGTGTACTGATAGTTACACTCGTAGGCTTTCTTGGCGGGGTTGTAGTCGCCTCCCCAGCACGTCAGAAGCACGAACAGCCGCTGGTACTGAGCGTGCTGGGTGGTGACGTCGACGGTGTTGCTGGGCAACTGGTTTCCGTTGTAGGCTATCACGTGGGTGCCCTCGATGGTGCAATCCGATTGGTCGCAGATGTGCTGCGTGAAAGAGCTGATATCGTCGGTGCCGAACACGATGGACCGGATGAGGTAGTCGTCGGTGGTTTCTTTATTGGCGCAGAAGGAAACGTCCAGGATGACCTGTTCCTGGTAGAGAAGTTGTTGTGTGGTGGAGGTCTCGGCTATCTCTGACAGGTAGTAGATGTCGTCATTCACTCTAGGGAATACGACGTAAGGGTTTCTCTTCGCTATCATCTGAGGCTTTATGTAATAGTATTTCTGAAATGAAAAAATGCATTTTCGCTGAGCAAAAAAATGGTATGGAAACTGACGTTCGTCGTTGTAGCATGATTTTTTTTGTCTTTGCCATTAATATCATTGTGCATTAGGGAGCGTTCAGTTAGTATGGTCGGGGGATGAGCCGGCGAATAGTATGCATCAGTCAAAATAAGTGAACCCCCCCCCC
>LD351246.1:14213-34500 GCA_001465055.1 Ptychodera flava
CAGGTCGTTTTTAAAAAATCTTGACCCCCCCCCCCCCAATTTGCAGTTTTCAAATTTACGGTGAACCCCACCCACCCCCTGGATTTCGCCCCCCCCCCGACCAACTCCCTATATGCACACAGCCTAACACAGCTCCTCACCAGAAGGATCATGGTAGGAGAAGCCTTGCTTAGCGAAGTGGCCAAGCCGGGGAGCTACGTTAGTGCGTAAGGGCACAACAGTATTGGAGGGTGGGGGAGTGATAACTGTCATGGGTTGTGAAGGTGTAGTTCTTGTGAAGCATGTGTGTATTTAGACTGAATGTGTCATTCACATATTAATGTGTGTATCCACGTGCAGCGTGTGTGTGCATGCAGAATAAACTTAACATCCATCAGATTTGATGACCATTCAATCGGCGTGTACGTCGAGTGCACGTGATTGTTTTGTGCATGATCGATGGTATACAATGTGATTTGATAGTTGAGCGTGTCATCAATTATTCCCGTATATGCATAGCAATGTGTGGATGTATTATGTTTAGCTAATTACCTCCATGACAGGTTTTGGTCTGAACTGTACGTTCACGGTGAAGGACACAGCCGATACTCGTCCTGCAGTTGTCACGATGAACAGGTCTTTGCTTGAATTCCAATGTTGGACCGAACAGAACGGCACGGCTGGCTTTCCGGCAGGATGGTTATGACATATCGCATAATCTTCACTCTGTTAAAAGGAAAGAGACACAATCTTATGGTGTTTTTTTTTTTGCCTTATTCCGAATTCCGCTTGCTCTTTAATGGACACTTATTCGATCAGTCAAGTGTACTTAAATTCCCACGGTTGAACTTTTTAACTTACAATGGCACTTAAGTCTTACGGTCGCAGTCAACCCCTTCTCTGACCCAGTGTATCTTCTAAAGATGTTTGTGTACCAACACACTTTCCTTAAGGTTCAAGAGCAACGGCTCTGAACTCGGAATATTTTGTTTGAGTCTCACATTATTTGTAATCACTTTGACCCTCCCCTTTAAAGATTTATTGGTCTGTCCCTGAATGTTTATCACTGTGCGTGGTTAAATTGACGACTTCCGCTTAAGGTAGAATGTGCCTCGGGGACAGATATTCAGACTCTCAAACCTTTTCAATTCTTTTCCGATCTACCACTTGTGAGGCTCATTTCAAAGCTCAATGTGAAAACAATTTTCAACGTCTCAGATTTTCGAAAACCGAAAATGTCTTTTCCTTCATAGAGTTAAGTCTTGGATGTCGGCCATTTCAATTTAAAGTATCCGTAAATCTCGGGTAATTTATTTCTCCATTTACAAGATTTTCCTCCGATTTTTACTCTCGATTTTGAAGGAGAATGGTTGAAAAAAATCCTTGTGTAAAATTTGAGCAAAAGGTTGTCTGTCACTTTCGAGGTGCATACTATTATAAGTTCTGATTTCTTCGCTGATCGAGTCGTCTGACTTATCAATCAGAAAGGGCAAGGAGAGGCCGGAGGCTCCTCGACTCAAGGAACCAGTAAAGCCACATAGTATGCGTCACGGTGTTAGCAATGTGATGAAACCATCTCTCGTGCATTCAGTAGTTCATGTGGAAACATGAATTTTATTTGCTCAAGGCGGCGCGGCGACTCAGAAAGTTGTCCATGAAACAGGGTGTCAATAGACAGTTAGTAAATAGTCTCACCTTCTTTGGGTCATCCACTACGTAGAAGTACACAACTCCCTTCACTGGGTTCCACTCTGGGTTGTTATTCAATAGAATTGTGATGTTGGCCGAGTTGCCGACGAATTGACCGCACGTGCTGGCGGCGAACACCTTTCTCTGTTCAGCGAGCACAGTGGCGACGGAGCGGGTCACGTAGCGAGTTCCGATCTCCAGGGTTGTTATCCCGCAAGATCCGGTTACAGCTGTGTACAGTAAAAACGAAAGAAGGTGAGTTTCCTGCGATATGTGCCGCGGGATGTCCTTCACTAATTCCTCGAAACCAGTAGCATGATGCATGATGGGACGAGTGTTTGTAGGACAAGTCAACGCAAACACTAGACCAACACCGCTGAGACCTTCTTTCACTTAAACTACGTACACTGTACAGTGCTACATTTCTTTTAGCCAGCATCGTGGAAATTAAGCTCACGGCGTTTCAAACCCAACGAACTTGCATGCCATACAGCAAGAGTTTTGAACGGGGAACTTCCCGAACGGCGTAACATTTCATGCAAATTTTTGAAAAAAATATCAACAAAAAGAAATGCTTTCCCAATCAGAGGAATCCTTTAATTAAGTCACGTGACGGTTTGTCATCGCCGAATTGTGCATTACGAGAGCCCGCTCAACGATATTTGCGAGGCCTTGAGTCAGCCTGCGAAATCCGAGGAGAGCTGTGGCCTGCGTTCGCAGTCACGTTTGTCACGTGACAGTGATTAACCTGAGCAAGTATCAGTGCAGAGGTACTAAAGTTTCTACCGAACTTACCAATCCAAGCTGTGCTGTTCCAAAAGCATATAGTCATATGTGGAAAACGGGTAAAACTTTTGTAATTTAATAAATTTGCTTCTATAGGGACATGCTGCCTCCGACTTGTAAATGAGAAGCGATGTTTTAAGTTAAATTTTGAAAGGTTTGTCCCACACCGGTATACTTCATCGGCTGACTGACAATTACGTTATGCGCATATTTTGGAAAATGAAACCGTGCATATTTCAGCTCCGAAAGAATACTCACTACTAGGCATAATTTGTATGTCGACGCTTTTGCGCCCTATAGTTGACCATCAAACTGACCGCAGTTGCAAGTGACAAGTTGTGACGTCCATGGCACGGCGGCGCTAAGTCTCATGCAAGTATAGATGTTACCTACCACAAACGAGCAACAGGAGAAATGTCTTCGGGTCCATCTCGTCGAAATCTCTGTCCTTGTCTTGATGGAGTGGAGTCTTGCAGCTTTCTTCTTCTCAGCGAGTTCTGTGTGTTCTTCGTGTTTCGCGGCCCTTTATATCGTGTATGTGGCGCATGCGCAGCTCGATATCGACAAGCGGGGTTTTCCATTACACTGAAGTCAGGCGCTTCCTTTCAGCCCGACAAACAAAGTATCATAATTTCATCATGATTTGATCAGTCAAATCTTTAAATAGCGAAAAGTTCAAGAAAAGACGCAGATTTCGTCATGCCTGGCATCGGCGTCAAAATTTAAACGGGGACAACGTTATTTTACGACCATTGTATTCATTTTAAAGGGAACGTGACTTAATATCGAAAATCAAGGTACCCGGAACTGACCAATTTCCAACGCACTAAGTTAAACAGCGCATTCAGCCACCCTTGAAACAATTATCACAGAAAATATAACTGAACTTGTCTAATACACCAATAGGCACCTAAGTTTTCGCCTCAAAGTGAGTTTTCAAGTCGAAGGAAGATAAAAATCTAATCAAGGCCATGATGTCACTGACATGACTAATGATGATGAAGTCCGACAGTGGCGATCATCGATGGTTTGATCTGAAAACCTTTATTTGACGGATGTAATCATGAGAATCCATCTATTAATCTGAATAAGAATGGTATCAATATTACGAATCTCCCAAATTTATACTTCTGTGACTTGCTCTCTGTATTTGAAGAAAAGATTGTAAAATGCATATGTAGACGTTGTTCGCATATTGTTGTGTTTGAGTGCTTAATAGCTGTTGTTATATATTTAGCTTTCACAAACCTACGCTATCATTACGACTCTCATTTGATCAGAGTTCTACGCATGCAATATAAGAGTGTAGAAAGCAACTAAAAGCAAAAACAAGTAAGACGAAAACAACAAAACAAGGGTGGGGGATGCAAATGAATGCTCAGAGACCTGTTTTTTCAACGTGTTAAAGTAAGACAACAAAAAAGCCAACTATCTTGAGGCAAGATTAGCCGTCGAACCGCGTCAACTGGCAGAACTATGCAACGCATGCGCATAGGCAATATTGAATACCTGGGGACTTTCCAGTCTGCAATCCGATGTATTGTGAGGAAATCGCAGGGTTGCTGACAAGGTAATCCTAAATCAGTCTTTGTCCCGTGAGTATCATTAGCAAAGACATCATTAACTTCTACGCCTATTTTTATGGGAAAGTAAACCGAAATACAATCCGTCTGAAAACTTTCCTTTGTGTGGGATTTATGTATCTGTTGATGCGACTCACAACTTTGTTACGGGACGCTTTGTTTACTAGACGACAGTGTTTTGTCTACTTGACTGGTATTTTGTACAGTGTCTTCAATCGGACTTCAATGTCCTTGCATCAAAACTTTCAGTGAAGTGTAACGAACACTCCAGTTTCTGATGCAATATGCCATGCAAAGATTACATTGAATCAACGACCTACATTGCAATTCTTTATTCTTTCCTTCCCCAAAGACCGGACGCATAGAAAACATACAACGGACGGTGTGTGTGTGTGCACTGAGTAGCCTACAGGCAGCGAACTTTAACCGGCCAAGGTCAAGGCTAGATTTTATGGGCTTTCCGGTTTTCCGTGGAAGTCGGAGGATAGAATTACTGGAACAGTCAGAGCAAAAGTGAAAGAGCCGTCACGCGATTGAGGCAAGGACTGCTCAATAGCGGACAGGTCACGCACGGAAAAGCGTGGGCTTGCAGTTTTGCTGAGGCGGACCTCGACCTGAGACGCGTGGCGTGACCTAGATTAATATCTCGCACTTGCAAGGACACTGTACAGGCTGGGTATTGCAGGCTGAGTTATAATAGTGCGCAATTTGCTGAAAGCGATATGGACGTGCACGAACAAACAGAGCAAAAGGGTTAGACGGCGCGGCTCGATAGTCGCTCGGCTTATCTCGGGCCGGTCCGCAATCACCCCAGGATCTGCCAAAGTATATTCAAAGTGCTTCGACTTCGCGATCACCCTCACCGATCGCGACGTCTGCTGGACTTTATTCCTCCGATTTATTCTGTTGTGCCCTTATATTACCACAGACTTTGGAGCAAGTATACAAAAGGGGTTTGTGACTATTAAATAGAAAACAATGTCGGCTGCAGTTCTTTCACAAATGGTAAATTGAAGCGGTTTTACCTTTATATATTCTACAAGCATTATTCGAATATAAGTAACGTCGTAGTTAAAAAAATTGCGATATTTGCCTTTTTAAAGCATACAGGGGTCACGTTTTAAGTGAACGTTACGTTACGATAACTATGGTTCCAAATCTCCAACAAACAAGAAAAGAAAAAAGAAAATACTTCATGAATGTTTCTGCTGCAGACGCAGTTCAGAGAAATCTCTCCTACTTATACAGCATCGAAATGATACAGTAGACTCACTGAAAGAACACTAGCCCGCATTGGGACGGACCATTGGATCTTGGGAGATAGGGGTGGTCACAATCAGATTGCTAATATTGTTTTACAATTGTAAATTTTTGATTTTTTTTTCCAAGCGAGTCATGATGTGCAATTTTCTAAGTAAACTGGCAGATTTATCATTTTTTGCGTTCTGATTTTTATTTTTTTTATTTTGCAAACTAGTCTGAAGATATTTTTTCGTGATGTTTTGCTTTGAATTTGTTCTGTTCGTTTTGACTACCCCCTTCAAAGATCCAATGGTTCATCCTTATGCATGTTAAACACTGCTATTCTAAAACCAAAGCTGAGAAAACATACAAAAAATACTTAACAGGTACATTTTTGATAGAAATGGACAAATCAATGTCGGCAGACAATTGTTTCAGCTTTGCGGGAGGTGCTCTCGTTCAGCACGAATATCGACTTTACTCTGAGAATTTTCGGAAGACCCTGCTTCATGAAAATCAAAGATAACGGCGACATCTAGACATATTTCTGCCCCTCCCCCACACATTCTACGATTATGACATGGGGTCATTTATTGAAAATGAAAAGAATATACAAAATATTATACATATAAAACGTAAACAAACAAAAAAAAACGTGGAAAAGCTTATACAAGTATGGTTGTAAAACTGAACGTGTAATAGGATTTAATCACAGTCAAAAACATTGGGATACGCGAACACAGGGACATGCATGTATGGTACACAGACACAGTCCCTGTGACACACACTGAGACAAACACCCAGATTGAGACAGTAACGGGACAGATAGTCTAACAGTGTGAGCAGTTCCGGGACGGAGATGTTTGGCAAGCAATTCATAAAAACACTTAAACATAAGCTTACATTTACACACATGCATAGACACACACACAGATACGGAATAAAACGACGATTCCTAGGCGTCGTTTTTCAAGCTAGCCCCTGACATATGTGTGACCTTGCATCTTTTAAACATACTCCGAGTCGTGATATCGGATGAAAAGTCGTGGGGGACGTGTATTAGCTCCATGCTTATGACAGCGCGCAAGTTCGCAATAATCATACACCCTGGTTTCGTCACATGAACTGTGTAACTTGGTGATACTTAGTCATCGTTTTTATTTTGAAATATAATGTTATTAAAAATATATCTGCAGTTACATCGTCCCACTATTAAAGTTGATAAGTTGAACAGGGAAAATGGTGCAGACTAAACAAATGTTAAAAGAGAAAGTACGTGAGGGACCAAAGCACCGAACTGCACCTGACGCTTGACAAAATGGTTGAGGTCTATCTTATCGAACGTCACAGCAGCAGCAAAGTCGCGTGAGGTCACGTCATGAATGCTGGGACCGGAGTTTACGGTGTTGTCATGAGATAAGAGCTCCTTAAAGAACAGTCAAAACCACAACACATTTACCACCTTATGGGAACAAAACAGTGAAAGCGCCAGGTGATTCGTAACAAACGCCACGCTACGTGAACCGTGACTATTCAATGACATGTGACCTCCACTTCGTGCAAGCTTTAGGATATGACAATGGGCAGGTTGTCTCTGTCATCGGTAGATTTCCAATGTGGAGGGGAATTTCCTTGTTGTTGACAGTTTAAGCTGAAATCATAGTGCGGCGTGGCTGACAATTAAACGGCACCGTGCAGACCTATAATTAACCATGAGCTGAACGATGTCGATACCAACTGTCGGGATTGCGACGCTCACATAACCAAGTGCTCCTATCATTAAAATTAGTAGAATTAGTGAAGAAGTTTTCTCTATGGTCTCTGTCTGTCTGTCTGTCTCTCTGCATCTCCCTCCCTCCCATCCCTCCCCACTTCTCTCAAACACACACACAAAACAAACAAAAAACAAGATCGGGCGTCGCAACATTTTATGAAATGCTGCTAGTTATTACTATAACACCTGTGACACTTTTTTATGAAAGGTGAAGGAATGGAGACGCCTAGACTGAAAGATCCGTCGTTGGAGGGTATCCTGGTGACGCTCCCAGTGCCCTCGCATTACGTATCTTTCAGTCTGGAAGATGCCATGCATTCGAGTGTACGATTTCGGCCGATATTGACATTGAGCTTGGTCTCTAAGCAAACGTTTGCTGCTCAGACGTTTTAGCAAAGCTACAGAGACGGGTATCGATTTTTTTACAAGCCAGAAAAGTTTTCCATAAGGTACATAAGTAAAGTAACGTATGACTTGGTGTCTCATCTTTCACAGACAGTCCACGATAACATACCTTTTCCCGGTTATCCCCACAATGCATTGCAGTGACTATATCAAACACCGTATATGCACTCAAAACAACAAAAACACACTGATTTCGTGCTGTACAACGGATTGTTATAAAAGGATGACACAAATTTGCGATGCCAAATAATACCCCGTGTATATTCTATCCATCAGCGACGAAAATATTAGTCAGGGGTGTAATCTGCCATAGAGTTCTATGAGTAAAATAGTTTGCGTGTACCCTACGACTAAAAAAGTTGTATACGTAACTTACGCTTTGTATACCCCAGCACGCACTGCATCATGAAACCGGTTGAAAGAATTGTAGCTAGAGGCATTACAAGTGCAGTCAGTGTTTTTCCATGTGCTTCGAGAAGAAAACGAAAAGCTGTTCAAACATGCACAACCAATTGCCCTTAAAGCAGGACAATCATGACTTGAATTTTAATTGTCTTCCAGGTGGGGTCTATAACACACGGGATTGTGTTTGTGATATGGCGGGATGCACTTGGCAATATAAAAAAATTCATGTCAATCTATTATTATCGGCAGCATGCACTGAATGAGAGATTTGGCAAGAAGACAATTTGAAGGGCTGAAAATAGATCAAACAGGGATATGAAATTTCAAAATTCCGGGAAAAGGGCCGTTGCAACGGCTGCGCCTGGAGGAGGGGACAGAATCCTTGCTCTACGCACAGTCCCCCCCCCCCACACACACACTGGACTGTGCTTTATGAGAAAGCCTTTCTTTGACAACCATCGCCGCGGGTCATGAGAGGTGAGCGCAGATGAGTGGTGGGAAATTACGGCAATGTCATGAGGTGAGCACTCAATACAGAAACTTTAGTGCCAGCTGTTTATAGAAAATGCTTTGCTTTGGACTATCACAAAAGCGTGAGCGTCATGGTTTATATGTTGTTCAACAATTGATCTACATACATTATTCACTGGTAGACAACGAGCTTGACACTGGCATGCAACATCCGCAGCTTATGCGGAAGGGGAATACCCATACTGCTGACAGGACAAATTAACCTGAAATGCGACGTCGAGGACAATAAACGGTACAGTGCAGACCTACAATTAACTGAACAATTTCGACGCCAAATGTTGGCAATGTGTTAATCACGCATCATTCGAAAACTCCTGACATTCAAAATTGTAAATAAAATGACGCTCTCTCTCAGTCTCTCTTTCGCCGCTTTAGCTTGTGTACAGCAAAAGAGATAAGCGAACTCGTGTTCTGGTTGGATTCCCCATTAGTCGCTCCTTCGCATCGCAGCTCCAATCGTCTATCATAAGTTGACGAGCGAGGTTCACCACCGGGGCTTACGCGAAAATGACTCGGAGACCAGGATAGCGGATGAGAAAATGTTTTCATGATGCATTTTTGCGCACCTTTATACCATTTTATGTCGAAAGCGTTTTGTAAATTAGGTTTTTTTTGTTGGTTTTTTTTTTGAGTAATTTTAGAACTGAATTTCTGTTTATTATAATCAATAAACTGGAAACCCCTCCCCCGGCCAAAAACCTGCGTATTCGACAATACAGCAATATGTTGGTGAATGGCTTCACCCATGAAGGTACCTCCATGATTCGCCATACCAAACACAGCCTATGACGTTTATGCCGAGTCAGGGTTCATCGTATGCTATAAAATCGGAATCTTTTGGCACAACCATTGGGATGTTAATATACATTGGACACCGTTAGGCCTGTGTGTAGGTTCAATAAAAACTTGATACAGGTAGCATTTCGGTTAGACCAAACATGAAAGGTTGGGAAAAATACTTTAGGAATTCATGTTGTTTTAATTAGAATTCGGAGAACTGTTATATCTCATTTCAGAAAGCAATACCTCTGCAACTATTCCAATAACACTGGGTATACACTGCGCCGTGTTGTAAAAACAAATTCTGAATCTTTTTTTTTTGCGAGGGGGGCGGGAAAAATGTTCTGTAGCAGAACTGCTGTGTCGGATAAGTCCAAAAAGCATACGGGTTAATGGAAACGTAGTATATACGGTACTTTGTGACTCGTAATGTAAAAAACTCCCCAAACCAATTTCACAAAATTAGTAGACAATGTCAGGTCTTTTCAGATTCCTTCGATGAAACTAGGCTACCGTTTAAAACATTTTTCAAACATGGAACTGGAAGCCTGTCTGCTACCTTTCAGCACAAGATTTTTTTTTACCTCAGAGATCCTAGATCAAATAAAAGAAGATCGAAAAAAGAAGATTGCGGTAGTTCTCTTTTTGGAGGATGTGGTGGCCCTGAAAAGGGCCGTTTGGTATGTGTATGCCGAGCATACGGTTTACTTGGAGCTGGTGTATTTGGTGACGGCTTTGGTGCCCTCACTGACGGCGTGCTTGGCAAGCTCACCGGGCAGTATGAGACGGACAGCGGTCTGGATCTCTCTGCTGGTGATGGTGGAACGCTTGTTGTAATTGGCCAGGCGGGAAGCCTCAGCGGCGATGCGTTCGAAGATGTCGTTGACAAAGCTGTTCATGATTGACATGGCTTTGGAGGAGACACCAGTATCGGGGTGGACTTGTTTCAACACCTTGTAGATGTAGATACCATAGCTTTCCTTCCTTCGTCTTTTCCTCTTCTTGTCGCCACTGCTTGACGATTTAGCCATACCTGCTTTCTTGGCAGCTTTACCACTTGTTTTGGAAGGCATGATGTTAGCTGGCAACAGTCTTCTCGGTTGGTAAGGTGAGAATGGCACAAACTACAAAATGGCCCTAATTTATAATAAGACAAATGCAAATTAGGAATTGTTTGCACCAAGCGGGAAAAGCAACGAACGTAGCAGCGAGCAACTAAGAACAATAAACGATTAACACCTCAACTGATGAATTCTTTCATTTGCTCACAGCACAGACAAGGTGCTTACAGGTTGCAAATGTGAAGCAAATTTATGCATTCGATGCATGTTCATAGTTCACAGTTTTTTTAGCTTTCAAATCACAGCCGGACTGTGCCAAAACATTTTGGTAGCGTTTATTGGTTCATATGAAGCTTTTTCGACCGTCGCCGCCAGTTTCGGTTCATCCTTATTTAAAGTTCCCGCTTTTATACTTATAAATTGAAGTAGAAGTTCTGGCTTCTTAATGTATCGACCCCGATGATAAAGCGTCTCCCTCTCCCCTTTTTATTGGTCCAAATGTCATTTCCGACCCAGGACCCAAGACGAATTAAGCCGTACTTTTTTGTCAATACTTATTTATATCACCGTGGATCACCAGCTGTCTCAAAAATCGCACCAATTACTTTTGTAAAGAAGCCAGTTGCACATCGGTAGTAAAGCCTTGCTAATGTGCAGCGTTCTCAGAAGGGTGTATCTGATTGGTCGAATGTCACTATTCACAGCAACTTAGGGAGTCTAGCGTTTATAATTCAGTGATTACGGAAAGATTCAGCCAACCAATTGGATAACAGCTTCCGAGATGCCGGTAAATCGTACCAGATTGAGCGCGACGTCAGACGACGGGGCACATAAGCGTCGTCTAATCGGTTTGGTTAAACCATGGAGGTAGTAGAGAACATTCTAGAGGGGAAAAAAGGATTGGTACAATTTGTATAAATTTCCTTAATGTGCGGTAAAAGTAACAGCTCTGATAATAGGATCCGGACGTCCGAGAAACATTCAGCTGGTATGGGCCTAGCGAGTGACATACAGATTTGAACATTTGCTTAAACGTTAACTTTCCACAATGGACCATTCTCATACAAAATCCAGAATGAAAATAAAGGGTTCACTGTGCAAAGTTAGGTATAATGAGAGAAACAAATCACCTGGGATACACAGGGTGCTCTGTAGTCCTATGGACGTAATTGACAGTTACCGATATTTGAAATTCAAAATGGCCGCCGCGCCAGCTGTTTGATGACCCCACAAGGAAAAATATGTGAGACGCTTTTCCGGAACCCTGCTGTATGGAGTTTGCTATTTGTAAAGTTGCTCGAATAGTAACGATTTATCTCTTTTGACAAATAAATGACATAGGTTTTTATTCAAGGGGGACCTCCGGGCTAAATCTCTTTTTTCTGTTTCTTGTTCGTTGTTGCAGTCACAAGCAAAAAAAAAAAGTTCCGTTTATCGTAAGTCAAAGTCTCAGCGAGCGTTTTTAGAGGACACGTCATCATATAGCATTTTCATAATAAGAGACGATATGGCTATAAAACGGTTCGTTGGGGCGCACACGTATCCGTATCTCTCTCTGACTTCTCCCACTCCGTGAGGCCGACGCGATGGTCTGGCGTGAAGCTGGCGCAATTCTACTGGCAGTGTCTCTCATAGGCGAAGTGCAACTCACAAGCATTCTTGTAAGTACACCGAGGAGACCCATTTTTCCCTGGATGTTTGACATTATTCCCTAGAACGGGAGATAAGTTACGGTACAGTATGCAAGGAGCGGATCGCTTGCCCTGTGCATTAGCTGAATTATGGGTAGAATTGTAAGTAGTTTTAGAAATATGGAAAAAACCGCACTTGCAAGAATTTATCAAAGTACGTTTTCTCTCTCCACATCATAGTAATTTTTCCGCAGTGGTTTTTCATTATGAAGTTTTGTTCACTATCTTCTTTCAATAACTGGACGTCCTGCGTTTGGGAATTGTAACAAGTGGCGATCGTACGAAAGTTGATTCAATGACAGCAAAAGAAACTGACGATTCTCACAGCCTACAGTATCGTGTTTTATATGTGTTCTTATAGGTGCGAGGCATCTTGCTAATAGACCGCAGCATTGTTGCGATCACAAAGCACCACTTGTGTCTAGATAGTAGCTGGATGCAAAGCAAGTGCACAGGGTCCCTCTGGAGGGACTGTGGCAAGTGGCAACAACACGAACGACGCCGCCGCCATATTACGACGACGACGTCGATCACATGAAGATGATTGTGGTGGACGGACTTTCCATCTCAATAGTGTGCCCCAAAGCTTACCTATGATTGTCTGCGTTGTGATAGACATATGTTATGACGATGGAGATAATGACAATAGTGTTAGCCTCCCGCCCGCTCCAATAACTTCATTTTGAATTTAGAGTGATAAAACATGTACGCTGTCAAAGACTCGCAATGGCACAAATTTCTAATGGCATCGTCTACGTTTCAGTTAATCCTCCGTCCTCTAGTCATAGACGTATACATTAAAGTTTTTTTGTCAGAAGAGTTTGATACAGGGACAGCGACTCGTCTCTGAGAGGGCCGACTGTATCGATCCACCCGTATGAACATTAATTTTAGTCAGTTTCATCCATTTGAAATAAGGGATCATCAAAAATCTCGGGGGAAGAGGCTTGAAATTTAAGAATCTCCAACAACAAGAACGCCGTGTTCTACATTATCAACTGTTTCTCAAGTGCCAAGTCTCATCATCGCCATAGCTAAGGACTCTATGTCTTACGTTATATCAATAAATTATATTTTCAAAAAGTGTAACTTCTCTGTCTGTATTTCTATTGATTATTGAGGTAGCACATGAATTCTCTTTAAACCTAGCGAACAAAACTGAAAGCGTGTATTATCTACTACCTATAACAACCAAATATTAAGTCATCGACGTGTGCAGTGTCATGCCTATAGTGAACGACAGAAGCATCAGCTTGACTTTGAAACCATTAACTGTACTTCTTTCTATCCGCTAAATAGTAGTACATATATTACAGGAGTAACTTGTTACATGAAACACGAACACAAGATGGAAAATTGAGAAGAGATGGTATATAAGGACAAAATAAGATATCATTTAGTGTATGCAATGACAAATCCTTGAATACCTTGAAAGATTGCGATAGTATAGAATATGACATTAAACTGGTTCAATAATCATTTTCATTCAAGGTAATACATTATCAGGTACTTGGGACATTTGTGATTTACAAATTTAAGTGGGACAAGCCTGAACCACAGATAGTAAGTGGTGGTACCAGGTGTCCGGAACAAGTAAGCGTACCCTGCTAGCACTAACTTTACGACGACGGGCGATGATTTCTGAATCGTTCTCGGTGTCATAAATACTTGTCAATAGGTGCACGAGTTTTTGGAAACTTTTACATAGCAGCAATCAATAATATAATATATTTCTATTTCGATAATATATTTCTGTGGACCTGGTAACGCTTTTTATTTTTGCGGAGGAATGACCATTTAGTGGAATGGTTTTCTTTCCACAAGATCTATATATGTGGTCTATATATTAAATTAAAGAAAATTAAGTTGTGATTCGTGCGTTTTTGTATCGCATTCTACGCCATATGCACGTTTTCTTCAATTTGTCTAGCCATTCCGATTTCATTCGAACAACAGAATGTAAAGTCACGATCGAACACGTCGCATTCTATCAAGCAGCGTCGATGTGACACTTAAAAGTCAAAAGTCACCAGAGTTGTCACCATCATCTGTCAGCGCGGTCCTGCGGAGAAGTCACAGCGACCTGATAAATGAAAGTCGATAATAATACCAACCGACCATTGAAGCATGATAGTGCAAAGGTCACCACACCGATTGAACTTTAAAAGCGGAATTACAGAAGACATATCGCTATGATAAATCGTTGTGGCGGCACCGCCGTGGTGATCGATCCATGTTGACATTATCGCTGCCACAGCGTGACACATCGCATGGCGTAGCAGGATGAAACGGCAAATGGATGCGCTAACATTATTTTAAAAATCTATTTGAACAATGGCCGAGAGGCTTTTTTTTTCTAATTGAGCATCGTTGGCATTTTCATAGGATAATGGTTCATAAGTATGACCTAAATGCTTCTTCTAGTAACTTGATGGTGACATGTTACGTTTTGGCTCGACAATATCACCGTCCCTGGACTCACAATCCAATCATTCTATACAGCGTATGTAAACAGTGAATTCATTTTATTGATAAAAAGTTTATTACCCAATTTTCACAAATATTACATATTCTACTATATTATTCATTGATCTGTAGTAGAAGAAAATTTGTTATGAATGTTAGATTATTGTGCAAAACCTGCCGTATCCGCGGTTCGGGAATATAGAATACCCTTTGTTGGTGAGTTACAGATACCCCCTTTACAAGAGCACCCTCACTGTGCAAAATGGAAGATTCCGTCGTGTGCGTGTACGTCGCAAACTCCAACACAATCACCGGTCGAAAACTGTGGACAACACTGTATGGAAAGTGACAAATTTGAAGTAAAACGGGGCAAGTAGCTGCGCGGAGATTAGCCCAATTTCAATACTTACCCTTGTTTATTTATCGAAATTGAATTTGGTGAATAGCAGCCTGGGAAAAATGAAAATATTGATCAATCGCAACTTTCATTTCAGAAGCATAGTGTCAACAGTGTAAATGAACCAAGTGACGACAGAGTTGTGAGATCTGATGACGTAGGTGAGTTCTGAACTTTTTACGAATATCTGAGAAAATAGATGTAAACAGATAATTCATTACAGAGGAACTAGACATGTGCATCGTGCGGCTTTCAATGTCACGCATTACCAGAGATAAAAATGTAAACTCATGTCGATTAACCAGGATATAGTATTAGAGAAAACTTCATGTTACACAAATGTGGATTTTGATTTTTTTTCCAATGGCCATTAACTCGTTATTGACTGTTTTTCTGGTGGAAACCTAACCAGAGTCCAGCTTGCTGTTTCGTCTTGCTGTTGAAGATGTGTATGTCCGCTCAAATTTTCTGAATATCTCTTAGACTGAACGATGCAGCTTGACTTCTGAGTCATCAAAATAGTGATGCCTCAAACCAGCAAGTCTAACCTTAGGTCTAAATAGACACTGGTCATGTTGATAAATGAACAAATAAATAAATAAATAAATAAATAAATAAATAAATAAATAAATAAATAAATAAATAAATAAAGGATAAATGATTACCAATTGCTCGAAAAGTAAACACTATTCTTTCTTGATCTTGATCCTATTAGTTATAACATATGATGTATGTTTGAGTCCTATGGTATTGTTTGTCAAACACAACGTATTGTGATCTATGGAAAATAATTTGAAGTGCCTAGTTTTCAATTTGCCAACACGGTTTGTATGCAGTGTTATTGGAAATTGGTTGGCCAATAAAATTCGTTTGTCAACAATAAATATTGAATTTTTCACTAGATGTACTGTGTCATTAGCGCAAATAAATTGTAATTGTATGTTTCTGAACTGACATTTTCTGTACATACAGTGGAAGATCCGACCACCACGTACTTCTACACGTACATCGACGACACCGATATCAGCTGGGAGAACGCCAGCTATTACTGCCAAGACAGATGGGGTGTTGTCGTCACAATCCCCGACCAACAGACTCAAGACTACGTCACCAGCTGGTTGACCAATCAGAACGTAGCAGGACCGGTCTATCTTGGCATTGAGCGGAAAGATGACGTCGACTGGCAGTTTTTCAACAGCACCAAAGTGTTGTACACGAACTGGGCTCCTGGCGAACCGAACGAAGAAGAAAATGAATGCGCTGTCATGAGGTGAGTTATAAAATCGGTTAGTTATCACAGAATGTGGGAGAATACATAATCATAGCGGCTGAATAAAGTATACGACGACGTGTATACACATATGTGCTTGCTTATATCTATCCATTCATCAATCGATCAACATATAAAGTGCCATAGGTAGATAGATAGATAGATAGATAGATAGATAGATAGATAGATAGATAGATAGATAGATAGATAGATAGATAGATAGATAGATAGATGATTGATACACAGATTGTTTTTTTTTGCAATGTTCCACAATAAAGTTCGGCAAGGTATCTCTCCCGCTCTCTCTCTCTCTCTCTCTCTCTCTCTCTCTCTCTCTCTCTCTCTCTCTCTCTCTCAATATGCCATAATTCAAGATTCCTCTCGTCGTCTTTCGGTAATGCAAATGACACGGAACGGTATTCAATAGCGGGTCTTCTGTTATTATTGTCAGACTACGGAGGATAATACAAGTGAACTTTGTGTCGATGGTTTGGTTCAATTTGTTTCGGTTTTGAAATTCGATTTATCGGGCACGCAGTATGGTGATCATCCTTATAAATTTTGAGCATTCACAGAAATATGTAAATAGGCTCATCGTTTGTTTTCAAATTTTCCCGCCTTCGTCGCTCTGACTAGAGCTGAAGACGGCTATCAATGGTCCGACTACAACTGTAGCGTTGACGCTGCCTTTCTTTGCCAATATGGTGAGTAGAGAAGCTCATTAATTACGTCATTTTTAACTATTATAAAAGGTGAATCAACACCTATGCATTCCTTGTGTAGGCAGATCAAGTGAATCAAAGAATCATAATAATCGCTCCGAAGTTCGAGAAAGCAGTAAAGCGGGACGCCATGTTGTTATAGAGACGGAAAGCAGTTAATTTGGCGGGACCACAAGATATGCACCATAATAATTCATAGTCAACAACATATAATTCAACAAGCTAAATCCTTTTCCCGCTGCCTTCATCCCCCTCGCCAAGAATATATTTTGTATTACCGCTGATTAATAACTGAACCAAGAGGAATGTGTCAGATATAAGAAAAACTTGGGGCATATCATTTGCCTTTTTTCATGGAAACAAATGACAAGGAGTTTTTTTGCTACTTTTCAGTAATTATTTTTTTACAAATTTTGATTCTTGATGAAAATTGGAAGTGTATATCAGAACAAAAGACCATAGTGAATTCAATACAACTTACATTTCTAGCAGTCGTCATATCGCCATATCATTCGCTTCCAGACAACACTTCAAAAAAATGTTGGAGCTAATTTTTCGTACCGCCACCATATTTTGAAGTCGTTAAACCCTACTATTTTTGACCCAGACACCAGACCGACTTTAATTTGCTTGATATACTCGGCGTGTTCTTTGCTCTCCACAGACTGCAAACGTGACCCGTTTTGGTGCGTTCGCGGCACTGTCGTACTCATTGAAGACACCTGCATTTGTGAGTGTGAAAGCGGATGGACCGGACCTTTGTGCGACGGTCAGTAAATACCAACACGTCAATAGCGCCCTCAATTCCTTCGTCCTGATTTGCTGTCGATTACGCTTCATGAGCAACCTGTCATGATATTGTCTACCATGTAATATTGATGTGTACTGAGCTACCTTTATAAAGTTTGCCATCAATTCATAAATTATTGACTTATAAGAAATTTATGAATACTTTCACTCGAACCATGGCGCCATTCATGTACATAACAAACTAACTAACACACGCCGTGCTTTCAGCCACCGTCCCTCTATCAGGGACCGTGTTTCAGCTTATCACTTTTTTAGTCCATGCATTCTGCAATATTCCCCTGCAACGCGACTAACTGTCTAACCAACATTCGTATCCCTGGTTGTTAAATCCCTAACAGAGGTGGACGACTTTGTAGCGCCCCTGTACGAAATAGGCACTTCAGAACAACAATTCACCGGCGCCGAGCTATTCTGCGCGGAAATGCGAACAACGTTGCCCAGTGTATCGACGGTAAACACGTGGAACGCCCTCAAGGAGTTCGTCGGCAGCCGATCATTTCTTTCGGATAAGTTTATTTACGTTGACCTCAGACTTGTGGACGGCGAATGGGTGGACAGTGCAGGGAATAGCCCGGAGGAGTACAACTGGTTAGACGGTGAACCTAAACAAGATGCATATGATGGGTGTGCAGTTATTAGGTGAGCAGACTCAAAGTTAGCTATGGAAACGCTCAACCCCCGCCGCTATCCGTGGCGGTGTTAACCTTTTGGTGACCCGGATAGACGCACGCTTCTCCGCTAGTCTGGTTCCCTATGGGTTAAACCCATTTTCTCCATGGGGACCCTATTTTTCCCCACGCCCTCTACCGGGGAAAATGGGTCAGGGAACCAGACTAGCTACTCCGCCACAGATACATGCGTTTCCACAGCTAACTCAAAGTGGCCTGTGAACGATAATATTTCGGTCTCATTGCTTTATTGTTGAAAGATTCATTAGCGGTGACTTTATGATCTATTTGACGTATTTTGTTCGTTTCGTGTGTTAAATACAGTTTTTCATTCTAATACTCTAATGGTGTTGGAATGCCACCGACGTGTTCAGCGTGTCAACACAGCCTGTGTCTACAATGTCTGACGTTTCCGATGACATCCGAAATATAGTCAGGACAACAATTCATTTGTCAACAAAAACATTGCATACTCTACACAAAGTATCGTCTACTACATCTTACAGAACGAAAAGAATCAAACCTAATACTGACAAACGCTACTATCTTCCGACACCAGGCGTCTATTTTCATATTATGTCGTGATATCGTTTACTGGCATACAGAAGCCACGGTCGGGCTGACGTACAGTGGCTTGCTTACAGAGCAGCCGCGCCGACCATTCAGTGCCCAAGCTGCGTCGCCATGCCGCGATTGGCTGGGCAGGTAGTCTGGTTCCCTGACCCATTTCCCCGGTAGAGGGCGTGGGGAAATATAGGGTCAGGTACCGGCTAATGTAAACATGGACGCTATTGGGTTAAAATAAAACAAGCTGTGATTGGATGAAAGTTACACTTATAACTTTTTCTCATCTTTCTTGGGTTTCGCACTTTCAGGCTCACTTGACACCAACTTCTTGTTTGTACCACAAAGCCGTGAAGGTAGAAAGAAAGACTTTCTACCTCCATGATTTAGCCACTGTGACTTAGCACACCTCTTAATACTTTTAGAGCGTCGACATGATGCCTGGCATTTTTCACAAAATTCGGACACCATTCTATCCATCGAAATCAATCGTCGTTCACAGTTCCAACAAAGTTTGCTTTCAATTAGCTGTGATATCGCAGCAGTACTTGCCGTGTATCGAACGTGCTCGGGTCATTGGGGTCACGCCACAGTCGGCGATGACCTCAATGACCCTAGCGCGTTCGATACACGCAACAAGTACTGCTGCGATATCACAGCCAACCTTCAATCACCTCTATTTCCCCGTACTTCTGGATTAATCCTTTCAGTTTATGTTTCCCGTCTTGTGTGCCAATGTTTTTGGTTCGGATACCAGTGTTCGAACATTCGAACATAATTCTGATCCAGTCGAATTTTGACCGGCGTTTTCATGGTAGCAGCCATATTTGTTGTAGCATGTTCTGTCAGGTGACTAACCTCCGCCATCTTGAACAAAATTCTGTTCAAGATGGCTACCCGGTACCTGACCCTATATTTCCCCACGCCCTCTACCGGGGAAATGGGTCAGGGAACCAGACTACTGGGCAGGGAGCACACAGTCACAGCGCCACCAGTAGTTGAATGGCGGGGAGAGAAGACAAATTATTTGGCATGGGCATACAATACGTAATTTTTGTATAGACAAGCACGCGCCACGCGAAGACGCCCCATTCTCCAGTTTTACGACCTGGGAACTGCTGGACAACTTATGTACCTCACTGTTAGTCAGCCGACCGCTACAGAAATTAGGCGGACAGACAATTATTATTTGTATGTTTTAATGGCTTGAAACTTGACATTTTCCAATTCAATATTTTTTATTCTAATTTTCCTTAAAGAGGAAGTAAACCGAGTCTCTATATGTTGACTACTTTTAAAATGGTGACACTTACAGAGCAGACGATACGTTTTTGTCGACTGTTCACCCCAAACTTGACAGTGATAATAAGAAATACTAATCCTACGCCTACGAATGTTAAGCAAAATATTTTACATTTTAATTGCCCACTGTAATTACCACGAATGCGTGTCTACAAAGTGTTT
>LD351246.1:44086-65289 GCA_001465055.1 Ptychodera flava
CTTGGAATTTAATTTCTTCTTCAATTCCCATTAAACTTTAGCGGATATCAGTTTCCTGGCTCTTGTAGCCGCCAAACACGGAATTAAGAGTGAAGAAAACTTCAACTTTGCCAGGAGTCAAGTCCACTACATGCTGGGAGACGGTGGCAGAAGTTATCTGACTAGCTTCGGACGGTACCCTCCTCTTCGGCCGCACCACAGAGCCAAGTGAGTAATGTGTACGTCCAATGACATAATTCGAGATATGGAAATATTGTTGTTACAGCAATACTTGCCAGTTTCCTTTTCAACATGCTTTCATAACGGGTCATTTTCGAAACAAGATACTTTGAACGACTAATGTAATCAGGCAAAAATCACTTGGAGACGAACAGAAACGACTATCTCTGTTCTACTCAAGCTATGTATTCTTTAATGAGCTTAGCGACTCCCTAGGTAACTAAGGAAAATGCTGACCATTTGTAATGTACATTAAACTTCATTCTTACCACATACCTTGAAGTGGACCATCATGTTTTCCCTATACGTAAACCTTACAGCTCAAGGGTGTGGTTTTAGGAAACCACAATAAGCAAAAAGATATCGTCATTTTTACACAAAACAAGCAATTTTTGATCTTCTGGGTCAAGTTTAACGACTGCAAAAACTATTTGGCCTTCTCCAAGAGATACACGCGGACACAGCTATTTACCGAACCCGGTTCTTTTTTCCTCTCTATCAGCTCGTGCCCTTTAGAGTCTGTATCGTGTGGTAGTGCAGAGCGTGATTCGCCCAATCCAAGCCCCAACGTACTATACGGTGGACTTGTTGGTGGACCGGACGAAAGAGACTGTTATTTCGATCACCGACGAAATTGGGAACAGAATGAAGCTGGTGTAAATGTAGCAACATTTCAGGGAGCTGTTGCAGGTAAGTTGGATCGTAACATCTGTAAATTTAGGGGTACATAACTACTTATGTTATTTCTGGTATTTCCAAACAAATGTTCAAATGTATTTCACTCATGCATGTATGTACAGATCGAAGGATATATTGATGAATGAATCTATCTATCTATCTATCTATCTATCTATCTATCTATCTATCTATCTATCTATCTATCTATCTACATATATGGACGTGTATGTGTATATATTCATGAATCCATCTCAGCATATATCACAGTATGCATCTGTCTTTCTGTCTGTTTGTCTCCATTTCATATCCTGTCCGTCCGTCTGTCTGTATACGTTGATGTCTATTCGTCTGTCAGTCAGTATTTCTATAAACATGGGTACTGAATTAAAACTGAATAAATGTACGTAGGGTATGAAGTATAAAAATGTTGGTTTGTGTTCTTTCTCTTTCGTAGGTTTGTCTCATTTCCGGATCGGAGCTAGTGCTAGTCCATAATCGATCGAGGGGAAGCCTCACCACGTGACGAAATATGGCGCTGCGTCACGTGGACGTGACACTTGCCTATCGTAAATACTATTGAACTCAATGACGGACATTAAATCGGATTACTACTTTATCTTGTCTTCCATTTTATAGTTCAAAATTTCTTTGTTACAACTCACATTTTGTTGGCACCATTTAACATTGCCTGTTACTTAGATAGAATCTGGAATTGTACGTGCTTGAGGAAGTTGTTGTTCTTGATTCACATTATTAATGTTATCAGTTAGATTTTTCGACCGAAATGTTGAACAAATGCCTGTGACGTTTCAAAGGAAACATCTTTGAAAATTTTATCACCAGTTATTTCAATATATCACGAATGTTTTTTTCGGTAAACGGTGTCACAAAATTTCAATTCTTTTAATTTACACCGTTATTTATTTAGAATAGACGTGTCTTACTTTAATGAATAACTAGCTTCATAAATTGTTAACACGATTGGAACTTATTAGGGATAATTGGATAGATAAGTAAGGTCATTTTCACCTGCAAATGTAAGCTCATCTTCTTTTCTCTTTGAAGTTACACACTTGTTTTTATGAGTAATTTGTAATATTGCAACATTCAGCTATATGGCACCTAACACTTTTGAGAAATATGAAAAATATGAAGATACAATATCCCAAATTAGTTCCAATCGTGTTTGTTAAGTAATGCTTGTCATCTTTTGTTTTCAAAATAAACATTATTTAGTAATACTAACGTCTGTCTTTGTAGCATAGCAGAGCATACCGGTGGAAAATCTGTACAAAGGTCTCTCAACCAGTATGGGCATGACAGTTCTGTTATGACCGACGACCAGCCTATTTTGCCACACAAACCACGGATTCTTTGTTATGGCTATGCTTTTCAAAACTGTAACGTTTGAGTTGTAGATTATAGACATCTAACAGTATTAGTACCAATAAAGTTCCACTTCTGTAATTAATTATAATCATGTTGAATTTTTCCTATATCAGAGTGAGAAACCACAAGTTGACAGGCAAGAACGTGTTGTCTATTACGATGAGGCACTTAACTCATGCTATAATGGTAAATGGTCTTCTTTGCATCATAAACGGAATAAAATTATTGTCAAACGTAGCAATTTTGGAAGTTTTTGTCATATTTTCTGGTCGTCTGCATGTTTTGTGAATGTTTTGATTGGTCAATCTATAATCCACCGTGACGGTATGTGAGGCTCCGACTTATTAGGAATAGGTTACATTCCAATGATGCGGGCAATACAGAGGAAAGCACCTTCAGCTCATCATTACAAACGCAAAATGAATAAACAAAACAAAAACACAAACAAACAAACAAATATATATGGGAACAATAAACAGCCAGCATGAGGTTCTTGTCTGGTCATGTCAATTTATATATTCTTTGTTCTTGAAATATAACTCTCAGTGATGTTATTATTGACAGCTTTTACAGATTCACCACACTAGTGACACCCTGGGTCATCGTGCTCCGTTTTAGATTTCAAGTATCCCTTGTCTACCCTTATTAGTTCGTCGCTTTAATCACAGAGAAATATAGACAGAGTGGCAACACTTGCATGTCTTTTGTTCCATGGTCGTCTCGGTATACTATTGGCTTTTGATATTAAAATGAGCTTCAAAGGTGTTAAACTTTTTGGAGGCTTTGTTTGTATTGTGGTTGATAATTACTCGAGATTATGCGAAAAATACGTCGAGATGGCATCGTACTGCCAGTCGCGTAGCAACCATAGTTACTAGTACTTTGTGAGCTCTCAGGCCAGAAACACTGCTTCACGCCAATCAAAACATAACACGCCAGCAGTTTCATAAACATGTCCTTCCTTGACGCACGTGTAAAAGACAGTATGACTGACCGTAAACCATTGAGTAAAACCAGACAGTATCGATAAAAGACTTTCAAATTTGGTTCAAACACATAAAAATATTTCATAAAAATATGAGAGGAATTTTTAAAACGGTAAAACTCACTTTCCTGAAGCTCAAAACACTCCCGTTTTCGCCAGCACATCAATTCCGATCAGCACCACACGACAACAACAACACAAACTTTGTCGAACATACTTTCGCTTAACAATTTGTGAAAATCCGAAAGTTACCGAAGGGTGCATGGTCGACACTCTTCGGAAAAGAGAGCCAAGAGCTTCGTGAGGCGAGGCAAACATGGATTGCTTACGTAACCGCTTCACGCCTTAAACAATAGCCGTTACCAATCTGTCTATGTTTCTGTGCTTTAATGTAAACCAACAAATTATTTACTGGTTACAAGCAAATGTTTGATTCATTATCCGTAATAATAACAATTATCTGTTTATCTTTGCTTTTTATTTTTTTTCACGGAAAATTATGAACTAAATATAGTCGATAGGAATGTACCACCTATGTTGGGTTTTTTTATCAGTCAGTTTTCAATCATAGCATTGAGTCATACTTACAGAATCGCACGGGAAGAATTTGTCGTGGTCCAGTACAATGTTGAGATTGTTATCCGTTCGAAACTCTCCCCCTCTTCAAAACTCTCGTACATGAACCACGCTGAATCATTGAATTCATGAAAAAACCGCCCTCAAATCCGAGAGTGGAGGCCATTGTGATTATTATTATGTACGTATGTACGGCGCTTATCTGACAAAACGTGCTTATCTGACAAAAGTAACTAATTACTGCTTGTAGCCCTACGCATTTATGGAAAGTAATCCTCCACACAATACTTCGCCTGTCAAAACACACGACTGAAATCGTAATTAAAGCAGTCTAAAATATCCAACATCACAAAATGGCCATACAATAGTTATAAAATACAGTAAATCGCATTGATTGCGTAAAATTATAAAGCTTCTCGTAAGTGTATCCCACGATTAACACATAGTAGCTTTCTTAAGGGGTAGGGGAGAGCCCCCCAAGGTCACATGAGGTCGTCTGCTGTCACAGTGGCGGGAGTATCAAAATCATCATGATGGTGAGCAGAGTACTTCTTGTTTTGTTTTTCATCACCTTCCTCGATCGCTAATTTTGCCATTTAAGTACATAAATTATACTCAATAAACATCAAGTGGGTAATAAGAAAAGCACTTATGAATCTCAAGATGGAGCTAGCTCACTATACAGTCGGCGAGCCCGGCCTATGCAAGAACAAGTCATCGTTGATGACACAGTCCCCACTTATTAATGGGTACTTTGATTACAGGTCCTCTGAGAGGATAGAGTCCTCTTTATTAGGTCTGTGATAGAAATACTTTGATACAGATGGCACTCAATGGCCAAGAGTGAGTTCCATGGTGATGAAAACATAAAACCAATTTAGGCCACTATCGTAAAGGTCATTAAATGAGTCAACTGGGAATTAGTTGACAGGATGTTGCAAAACATTGTTTCATACTATCCTAACACTAATAGATTATCACCGGTACCATATTTCATAAAGTTTAATGCAGTATTTACAACACTATGAGATCAACATCTGTATCAAGTTTCATCAAATTTGACGTTGTATTTGTGGATATATCACTCTCATTAGGAAAGTTCATTACATACGCAATTACAAATTAATTAAAATGACACTGATAAATGTCTTTTTCACTGTTAAAGCAATGTGAGCTTAACATCTGTACAAAGTTTCATGAAATTTGATGTAGTATTTCTTGACACATCAGCCTAATTATGAAACTTCAATAATTGACATGATATTGCTATATGACGTGAAACAAATTGACGAACATGTATGAAATAGATCAATGTCCTTGTACCAACTTTGAATGATATTGGTGGAAATATGTCTGAGTTATGGCTCAGTACATGAGAAAATCGTTACAAAATCGCCGCCACGCAGCGATATTTGATCTTACTGTTTAAAAAATCAACACGTATATGTATGACATAAGTCAATGTCAAGGTACAAACTTTGAATAAAATCAGTTGAGACTTGCCAGAGTTATGGCTCTCGACATGAAAAAACCATAACAAAATTGCCGCCATGTGGCCATATCAGACCATATCGAGAAAAAAATCGACATACATATGTATATTATAAGTCAATGTCCTTGTACCAACTTTTAATAAATTTGCTTGTGGATGTCTGAGTTATGGTCCAGGACATGAAAAAATAATAATAAAATGGCCACAGGGCGGCCATATTGGATCGTATCACAAAACAAATCAATGTGCATATGTATGACATAGGTCAATGTCCTTGTACCAACTTTGAATATAATCAGTTGAGATATGCCTGAATTATGGCTCTGTACACGAAAAATCATAACAAAATGACCACACAGCAGCCATATTGGATCATATCACAAAACAAATTGACGTGCATAATTATGACATTGGTCAATGTCCTTGTACCAACTTTGAATATAAATCGGTTGAAACATGTCTGAGTTATGGCGCTGTACATGAAAAAATCGTAATAAAATGGCCGTCTGGCGGCCATATTGGATCATATCACAAAACAAATGGACGTGAATCTGTATGACATATGAAGTAATCCTTGTACCAAGTTTGAATGAAATTGGTTGAGATATGCCTGAGTTATGGCTCTGTACATGAAAAAATCGTAACAAAAATGGCCGCCTGGCGGCCATATTGGATCATATCACAAAACAAATCGACGTAAATCTGTATGACATATGAAGTAATCCTTGTACCAAGTTTGAATGAAGTCGCTCCAGGCATCTCTGAGATATCTGCGTGAACGGACGGACGAACGCACGCACACACGCACGCACGCACGCACGGACATGACCAAACCTTTCGCTGATCACTGCGTCTCACGTGACTTGACTAGACGCAGCACGTAGTAAGACGCAGATACCGGCAAACCGCCATTTTGAAATGAGACAGTTTTTGGTCTCCAGGAAGTTGTTGATTGCGCATGCCCGCAAATAGTGCATCATTTTTTATCGCGTGCTTTTTAGTCTAGTCTGGTACCTGCCAATATTTCAAAACTTGTAAGAATGTTAATTAAATCCTCGATTAATTTCTAGCCACGTTCGATGTGATAATTTTAGCTTTACTTGCAAGTAAAATTCAACAGCCAATGACAGCGCCCCATGATTCAACCAATCAGATTTCGTAATTCGATACATGGCGGTTTCCCGTTACCTGCCTCTTTGTGCTTGTCACTGAGGCGGGGACCAGCCAAGACCAAACCTATAAGTCCCCCGGACGGTGTCCGTGGGGACTAACAACCACAATAGCATGTAAACAATTTGAGAATAGTTTACAGAAACAAACTCCTTCGTATAGAATACTTCGTATTAAGGTTAAAACGGCACACTCCGTGTACATGTACTGTAGCCCTGGGTATAATGCTGTGTGTTGCACGCAACATGGTACACAGGACAACATGTGCCGCATTGATTCACTAATGACGGCGGAGAAGTGCGCTGGCTGAGTGACTCCCTGGGCTATTGGTAAAAAGAGTTTTGTCAGATAAGAATGTTTTGTCAGATAGGCGCGCTACACACGTTACGTCACGCTGTCAAGCCACACGCCCGCTACCCTCTGTGAAGGTAGGCCGGCCGGTGCGCACCTTGACAAAACTTGACGAGATCGTCATTGAAGCTACTGCAGAAAATAACATTACAAGACGAAACCTTACCATTACTGTACTAATTACCTCAAATATCATTGTTCTCATCGAAGCACTTCACAGTTCGGTGGTAGCAATGCGGCGACCCTGATTTTGTTCTTTTGAAATTGGCAAGTGTATGTACTTCGGGGAATAACGCAAACACCAGCCGCGCCAACCTCGACTTTCCCTGTGAAACACCCGACGACTGATCCTAAATTTAAGTTAAAGTTTAAACGTCACCAGTATTGAGCGATATGGGCATTAGTTACAAATATTACATGGAAGCATGAGAGTAGGCCTACACGCGTGGGACGCGTCACAGACGCAATATGGGAATCACAGCTCCGCCCCTTCTGTGAGTGCGTAACTGATTCGAATGCTTTATACAGCGCGCGCCATTGTAACGAATATCAGCTTAATAGCGTGTATCAAAAGATGAAACTGCCTGTGTCTACAAACGCATTGTAGTCTATCATTACATGACTGGGCTGCAGAGAAAGTATCACTCTACGTAGCAGCTAGGTGAAAGTCTATTTCATAACGTACAGTCTTTGGGCTTGAGGAAGCTCGCCCGCCAGTCGCGCAAATCTTAGAACACGTTCTGCAACGGAAAATCCGCGCACTCGCAGTTCTACGGGTGTCTCCTTTTTTGCATTCAAATTTCAGTAGAAGGTGGGAGGAACAAAGTGACTATTGCAGCCTGTGTAACCAAAGTCGCATCGGACAGATTGCAATTGTTGTGGGCTCCTATCCGCGAAGTGGGGATCTGAACAAACATCGCTTTTCCCCTATAAGTAGTTGTCGGTAAACTCGATAGGAACGAATCGCGGACAATGTTTCGACTTCTGATGTGCTTGCTGCTTCTGGCGAGTTGCGTCTTCGTAGAAGTGGAACTTCGAAAAGTTGGTGTAAGTATAGAGGTTTTTTTTCTTTCATTTTACCAAGTGTGTGTCTATGCGGCAGAGTTTTGGTAAAGCGCTACGTACCGTTTAATGCACGACACCGCCGTTCTACCTACAAATGTGCGGGTTGGTTGTCGACTTGAAATTAGTTTGTTTTATCTCTATCAAAATGTCTGTCGAAAGCTAGCTACGCTACAGTCAGCTGAAACGGCGCTCCGAAACAGATTCTACCTGAAGGCAAAAAGGTAAAGGGACTATCGCATTGCTTTTAACGTGAAGATCAACTTGTGTGGCCTACATTGCCTCCCGGGAAGCTTGTAGTCGGGGGAGGAGGTGGGGGGGGGTATAGTGCCATGAATATGTGATGATATATTTGGCAGTAGACGATAAAGAGTATACTATTAGACTTTTAGTGCCATACGCTTTAGGTTATAGAGTGCTAAGTAGAGAGTTACCTACCACAGGCTGCGCTGTTAATAATTTTCAATTCAATTTTTATCAACCATATACATTATAAATCATCAGTTTCTGTCATTGTCAGAATTCAAATAAATAAATAAATAAATAAATAAATAAATAAATAAATAATAAATAAATAAATAATAAATAAATAAATAAATAAATAAATAAATAAATAAATAAATAAATAAATAAATGTAATGATTACAACTCTTGCTAATATCTACGCAAAACAAAACAAAAGTAATGTTGATAAGGTTATTCACTTTAAATTACAGATTTTGCGACAGAAATGTTCAGATCAGTCATCTGATGCTATTTATTTATTATTTATTTATTACTTATTTATTTATTTTCTTTAGCTACATATATCACCCTACCTAGTAAAATTACTTTGGTCTCAAGAGTTCACTTCCGAGCTGCAATAACATTTCTTACTTATATATGCTGGGCATAGAAATTCGAAGATGTAAATAGAATTCTATTTTCCTGTCAAGAAACAATGTGTCAGTGTGAAAATGTGTTTGTGATCTGCTGCTGGGTGAGGAGGGAGGGGGCGGGAGGCGCACTTTATGCTGTATTAGTCAGGGTGAAAAGTGCGCTTGGGCAGCCAAGTCCTGATGATTTGCTGGTTGGGAGATCGCGCGCCCCTGGATCAATTGTGTTCTTACAGATGTAAATTTGGATTTCAGAGAAAGTTCAAGGTCAAGAAAGTCCGTAACAAATTGGCGAAAAAGAAGCCAGGTAAGTGATGGAGTCGTACAGACAGGTCAAGGACAATATTGCGTGATCATGTCATTGGTTCCATGGAAAATAATTCCGAATTTTAAGAGTTGCGGCTTGCAATATTTTAGAAAGATTACAACTGTAAATTGAAGTCATTATGTTCTCTGTTTCTGTGAGCAATCGCAATTGAATTTCCTTTCTTTGGTTTGTTTTCATTTTGTACCTTATGTATGTACCCTGTAATTTAAAAGAGACTACACCGCGGCATTTGCGCCTTGTGTATCATTGAATAATTTCGATTACCTCATGTTCAGTAGAGTTCAACGTTTGACGAGTGAAGGTGTCAACCACTCTCTTTACTCAGATATTTCAGCAATAATGCGCCCTCTTCCGGTCCATAATGGCCCAAATTTGGACGGTGGCGCCAGATTGACGTTATTGATGTCAAAGAATGATTTAGTTTCCTTGCAGAGAATTTGTGTAAAGTTTAGTCTTTCAATTTCGAGGCGCGGACTACCCGAAGGTACTAATGCTCCTCTGGGATACCATATTAGGTAGAGCTGAGCTTGATTTTTATTTTCAAGGTTTTCTCTGGGGCTCATTTTAAAGCTCTTCAATCAGAAAAAAAATCACAGTCTCAGTTTTTCGAAAATCGAAAACTGATTTTGCCCCATAGAACAAACAAAAAGACGGGACCATTTTAAAATTCAAATATCGGTAAATGTTAAGTAATTTGTTTCTCTTGTACCAAACTTTGCACGGTGACCTTTGACTTCTGTTCTTGATTTGTTGGGAAAATTATTGAAGGTTTCATTGAGGCGGAAAATTTGAGCAAAGTTGATGATGTCTTAACTTTCGAGGTACCTACTACATTTAATCAACTCAGAGTAAGCAATATATGGTAGCAGATACAACTATGACGTCAATGACACAACTCCAAGGATGCCGATTTTGTGAAATAACTCTGATCTATTTGTCCAAGAATAAAACCGTTTCCCCTCTATTCTGGAGCAGAAGCTAAACCTACCACATACTTCTACAACTACATCGACGACACCAGCCTCAGCTGGGAGAACGCAAGCTATTACTGCCAAGACAGATGGGGTGTTGTCGTCACCATCCCCGACCAACAGACCCAAGACTACGTCGCCGGTTGGTTGAGCAGAGAGAAAATAGCCGGGCCGGTCTACCTGGGCATCGAGAAGTACGAGAAGAAAGGTGGTGGGCGTGGATGGCGGTTTTTCAACGAAACCGAAGTGGAGTACACGAACTGGGCTCCGGGAGAACCGAACGAGGAGTCAAATCGATGCGCCGTCATCAGGTAATTTGTACATACAAAAGGTAGAATGAGCCTCGGGGACACAAATTTGAACTCTCAAACTTTTACAATTATTTTCTGATCTACCACTTGTGGGGGTTCATTTTAAAGCTCTTGGTGTAAGAAAACTTTTCATCGGCTTAGTTTTTCGAATTTCGAAAATTTTATTTTTCCCCATAGTGTTAACACAGGGATGGCGGCCATTTTGAATCTTAAATATCGGTAAATCTTGAGTTATTTGTTTCCCAGTACCAAAATTTGCACTGTGACCCCCGATTTTTATTTTTGATTTTGAAAGAGAATGGTTGAAGGATTCCACAGGGAAAATTTGAGGAAAAGTTTAAGTCTTTCACTTTCGAGGCGCATACTACCTTAAATAGGACGAAATTAGTGCAAAGCAAAAAAGGTTTTGAGTAGTTTAATAATTATATTTCAACTTTTATCTGGTTTTCCTGCGTTCTTTTTGTTTACTTTTTAATATTTGTTGATTGAGCAACAATTATCTCTTAATTAAACATCGTAGTTTCACAATTTGGTTTACTCTCATTAATGAAAGCTTTTCGTTAAAGTTGACGCCCTTATCGTACACAGTTTGTAGAAAGTTAGTGGGTTTTGCGCAGACATAAATTCTTTAGAAGACATACGGTTTGCTTTGTCGCGACACTCGGCCTATGCGAACTCGCAGCCCTGGTAAATGTAAAGTTTCTCATCGTTAACCCCTCCATGTGTTTGAAACTCTGAAAGCCACCACAACATGTACATTCTACATGGCTGACATCGTTACTCAGCATTAGGCTTTAAAAATTTTCAGTAATATTTATGTCTGATTCGAACTCGCCACGTACGGTACCCATCTAGCGGTTTCTTTTGTCGCTATACTCTTGCTTTCAAATGAATAGTTTCTCCTGGGATCTGATGCCGTGCCGGGAGTCATTCTCCTATAGAAATCGCCATATTACCCATTTTACGCTGTCACTCAACCTTATAACCCCGGACGCATGGCACTGTATACATCTTGTCGAGATGCAATAAACAGTTCATGTGTTAAAATTTTGAAAGCTTTCCATCGCGACCTATATCCTGGCTTCCATCGTGTGCACCGGTAGCACTGCTCTGCTTTCAACATTTCAGTAATTTCTGTCGGATTTTGATCTCACAACATACGGTACTCCGCCGCCAAAGAAGTTAGCAATTAGACTCGTCTACATCCCTCACCTCTTCTAATCAAATGTTACGCCATAACAGACCTGAGTTGTAACAATGTTTTGTCAGTCGGAGTTCAACGAACCACGCACTCAAACAAAGATTGACGCTGGAACACAATTCATAGCAAAGCGACGAGTACACAAATAAACCGGGCCTCAATACCTTTGCGGAGGAAGTGTCCACGGCTAGTGTTATTCATCCACAGCAGAAAATTTTAGTGCTTTTTACTGTAGGATTATTAAATGCCTGACATGCATCGAAAGTAGCGCGCCCCTTAAGATTCTCGGAGGTTATTATAGCAATGATGTAGACCCTCCCGAACCATTGTGGACGGAAGCAAATTTGCCCGACGACGAAATGTTGGTATTGTAATTCAGGATTAAACCTCGACTGCCGGACTTGTCTCAGAATAGCACTTTAAATATAAAGCTACCCTTTTTTGAAGTCTACGTCTCCTAAAGCGGCTGCATCCCTTCTTAGTTCGACTTACTGCAAAGAAGAATTTTCATCTTACTTTTTTCGGCATATACCTTCGTGTAGAAATACAGGGTATTCGAATTCGATTCATTGGTACTGTATTATGCAACTCACTTCTGTTTTACATCAAACACTGATTCTGCTCGCGGTTTAGATTGCTGGACGATTTGATGTTTGCTTGAGATTGCTAAAAGTTTACCTAGTCTTGCTACCATTATCAACGATTTTGAACTTGAAGAGATTTGCACATGCCACATATACACTGTTTCACATCATTTTTCCTAGACACAGCCAACGATATAAATTATTGCGGTTTTTTTTTTTGTTTCCTTTTGGTGTCGTTCGTTAGTGTTGTAACATAACTGCCTGTTTGAAAGAAAATAATTATGAAGATACGTTGTTTCTACTAAACAAATAGGTAAAGTTATTAAGTATGTGCGCATTTCGTATATGTTGAATGCGTTCATGATAATATTTAACGATTGAATTCTAACCCCTAAGTGCCATGGTTCATAAAATGTCAGTTCTGCTATAAAAGTGTTCTTTGCTAAATAATCCTTTTCTGTCAATCCTTCTGTAATCTCTCTACGCAGTGCTGTCGACAGATTTCAGTGGGTTGATTATCCCTGCAGCGGTGGAGCTGAGTTCATATGCCAATATGGTGAGCAAGATTAGGACACTTGCGAAATTAATACTGTTTCTCATCTATCCCTGATTCTTGACAACCAAAGAGAATAGTTTAATATTTCTTTAAAAAAAATAAGTGTGCGCATAAGTTTAACACCTTCAGGCACCTCAAAGCAACTGTAGTCTGGTACTGATTGAACATAGTCCGGTCAACGAAGTGTTGATTGATATCGCAAAATATTGAAAAAAAATGGGGGAAATTAAGCATGGTGTGTCTATTCTCTCCATAATTAAGTCAACTATGTCAACGTTTTCATAGAGACTTGAAACACTACATGTTTAATTTTTATCTCCTTGAGTATGACCGTGCACTTACAGTCTTGAACACAGCAATGCCAACGTGTAATTTTTTTACAATATGATTAATGTTTTAAATTCTTGTTAAGTATAATATTTGTTGTTTTTTTACACTTCCATGTAAGATTGTAAACGTGACCCTTTCTGGTGTGTTCGAGGTACTGTCGTGCACAGCGAAGACTCGTGCACTTGTGACTGTGAAGAGAGATGGGGCGGACCGCTGTGTGACAGTGAGTGGGCCATTTTCATCTTTATCATATACTTCATGGAATGATAAATATGTATTTTACATAATATTCAGCATCGTTTTCGATATCAAAAATTCATCGCCATTTGATTCAATTTTTTAGAAAAGCGATGGCCGCTTCCCGTCGGGGATTGACATACATAATGACGTCATTTGGTTACCTGCTTAAACGCGCAGAGCAACATGCGCACTAGTACGTGACCAACAGAGATCTAGACTGAAATTGAGGTGTAAGAAGGATAAAAGCATGGTGTCAATTCATTGTAATTTATACCGGCACGCACTTAGTATACACAAATTTCACTAGAATTTATAAATAAAAGCCAATGTCACCAGCGCTGCTGCACTATCGCCACGCGCAACTACGATCTGAGACGTTTTCCAAATCTCGCACTGGCTTTGTGTACGAATGGAACTTTTGCGGATAGCAACGCGCGTAGAAACCAGAATTGAGATAGTTCAGAAATGCACGCGATTGCCCATATTTGGGCACCGGGCCGGGGCGTGATACGTAAAAAAATGCACGGATCTGAGGGCGCTTTCTCCCATAGCTTTACACAGGCCCGTGAATATGTAGGTATATGATAAAAAACTTTACGGCCCCGATGCGGCTTTTCCGGGCCTTGGTCGTACGGCGTACGGGCTCGCACGCTTTGGCCCTTCTGCCGTACGACATCGGTCCGCAAAAAAGCCGTATCGGGGTCGTAAAGATTATATATTATAGCCCAAACATGGGACTATGTGCCCGAGGGCAGGTAACCATTTGCTCGACGTAAGGAGGGCAAATTGTCTCCTGCCCCGAGGGTACATAGTCCCTTGTTTGGGCTATAATGTTTTTATTACATGCCTCTATTACACAGTTTTCACTCAAAACATTTAGATTTATTGAAAAATGATAATCCAATGCTTTATTTCCATCTTAGACGAAAATCCGTTAACAATGGAACGATTGTATCATCGAATGGCGCAATGATATATTTAAACTGTACTGTTATGCGGTTTATCATTTTTTTTCTGCAAAATTTTCCCAAAACCGGATTTCCTGTGCAAAACATGAAATTTCGACATTTTTATATAAAAAAGTTGTCAAGTTGAAAATAGTTGCGGTTCACTTTCAGTCCAATGATGACTATGCGGCCCGCGACGTCATCGACGAGTTACCATTGAATCCAATGGAGCGCGCAACGTTCGATATACGAGGCATGTAATATCATTTTCGTTCTAACAAACTTCACTGTAAAAGCTATCCGTTCTTGCTGTCAACGGACCTGTCCAAATTGATAAGCTCGCAAAAGGCCATCTCAATTTTAGGCAGATGTGCCCTTCAGTCACATTCTCCATTGACGTAACCTGGACATGAGGAATTTTCTGCTTCTCACTCGTCCTTCCTCGACTGTTTAAAATCCTTCTCGCAATGTTGTACCATGATACTGGGAATAGAATGCAATAGAAAAAGAATGAACCCAAAAAGTTACAGTGATATTAGCATAGTGATTGATTGTTCACAATATTTTATGTTGCTTAGATTTTTGTAGACTTAGCGATTGATACACAAACGTCTTCTTTGGCGTAACGTTGTCGTATCCCCTCCCCCTCACAGAGGTAGATGCCTACGTCGACCCCCTCTACGCTGTTGGCCCGTCAAAAGCCTCCTTTGCGGATGCCGAACTCTCCTGCGAGGAGATTCGAACAACCTTGCCGAGCGTCAAAACGTCCAATCTGTGGAGGTCCCTCCAGGAGTTTGTCAGCAAGAGGGCGTCGCTCTACGCCGAGCTTATCCACATCGACCTGAGACTGGTGGACGGCGTGTGGGTGGACAGCGACGGCAAAGAACCAGAAATCAGCAAATGGCTCAACGGGGAACCTGCTCCGGGAAAGGAGTGTGCCGTCATAAGGTATGTAAATAAAAGTGTAAACATCGACATTGTAAAATTCATGTTTTCAGTACAATCAGCGAAATTATGATTATCATATCACGTACGTGTGCAAACATGTGATCATCTTGAACAAGAAACATATATTTATAATCTATTACATTCTTAATCCACATCACATGCACTGCAGACCTTTCTCTTCAGACTACTAAACTGTTTCTCAAATTATACATACATATATTATATCTTCAATTTTCTATCACCATCAGTCCCCATGTGGCGCCATTGAAGTGAGTACTATTTTGTTTTGTGTTTTAAAATGCCGACTTTTTAATTTATGTAGCCTTCAAAAGATCTTTTATGCAATGATTTTCTCGTTCTATCTTCCTTGCATATTATTTGTTCATTAATCGTTTGTATGATCTTACCCGTATATTTTTTTGTTTTACTCTAATTAAGTGGGGTTAAGCCCACTGTGCATTTGCAGAGCATACCAGAACAAGAGGTAAACAGGTTGGATTCGTCAGCCATCGTTACAAGGTATTACGATATATAAAGACTCCTGAATTAGACACATGGCACCTTGGCAAAATGCTACTTAATCGATTGCGCACACACTTGATCTTGCTGCCTTTAGTGAGCAACCGTTTCAGGTCATTTCATAAACCTAAAAAGTGAACTTCTGTTAGTTTTTGGGGTTAATTTCAGTTTATTTAGTGAGTCATTCGCTGCTGTCATCGATCCGCAACAGCGTTTCTTTCATATTTGTAAATTAAGCAAAACGCACATTCTTACAGAGGAACTGTACACAATTTGTCATTCGCGTCGTTTCTCACTCGCCTGCCTGTAATAACATACATTATATACAACGTATTTGTCTCAATTTTTGAGTTATGCAGCTTGATAAAAACCAATGAGTGCAATTTACAATGGCTTATTTAATGACGTGTGATAATTTGATTCTTCATACTATTCCAAACAAACTTACAATATACTGTGCTGTTCTCGTAAGCTTTGTTATGTTAGGCTTTCTCCTATTACAGATATTATTACCTAATTCATACAATGATTTTATCCTTATTGACATATAGTACTTTTAGTTCCTATGGGTGAT
Source organism: Ptychodera flava (assembly GCA_001465055.1). Classification (NCBI taxonomy): domain Eukaryota; kingdom Metazoa; phylum Hemichordata; class Enteropneusta; family Ptychoderidae; genus Ptychodera; species Ptychodera flava. The sequence continues at coordinate 60,393 of LD351246.1, forward strand.
ACCTGTAAGTTTTAGATCTATCTATCTACCTATCTATCTATCTATCTATCTATCTATCTATCTATCTATCTATCTATCTATCTATCTATCTATCTATCTATCTATCTATCTAAAGATATCTATATATGTGTATATATGTATATATGTGTATATATATGTATATGCCCAAGTAAAGCCATTATGGTGATAACCGGGAGGGCACATTGTATACATTTTGTATATATATATATATATATATATATATATATATATATATATATATATATATATATATATATAACTGCCCATCTTTTTTATGGAGAAGCTCCACATAAGGATCGTCAGATCTTTATGCCTGTTCTTATAATGCACGAAACTTGAGTCACTGACCTCATTTGAAAATGGAAGTGATTTTATCTATTAATAGTGCTGGTTTTGATTAAAGGCTCGATAGCTGTATCTTTTAGCATTATTTTTGTGATTTTACTTCCGAAATAAAACAACTTCTTGGGAATGTACTCATTGAGGGGTGTTTATGCAAGTATAATAAACTGACACCTGGGACTGCATGTGCAATTTAGAGCACGATAAAGAAGAAACGTTACTTTGCCCAAACATAAAATGACGCCCTCATTCAAATACAGCAAAACACTGTAACTCTTCACAGGGATAACACAGTAGTCCAATATAATGCAGTTAGCTGAAAGTTTTCCGCTGGAACATCATATGCTTTGTTTTCTTTTTAATATTACCAGTTTTTAAAAATGGCGGAAAATCAAAATAATCGTGAAAATTCAAATTTGCTTGTCCGAATTTTCAGTCGTAAAAGAATATATCCTTTAAGGTAATATGCACCTCGAAAGTGAAAGACTTAAACTTTTGCTCAAACTTTCCTCAGTGAAACTTTCAACTGTTCTCTTACCAAATCAAGAATATAAATCACGGGTCACCATGCAAACTTTGGTACTAGAGAGACAAATAACTTGCGATTTCTCGATATTTGAAATCAAAAATGACCGCCATCCCTGTGTTAACTCTATGGGAAAAAATAAAATTTTCGATTTTCAAAAAACTAAGACCATGAAAACTTCTTTTTCGCCAAGAGCTTCAAAATGAGCCCCCAAAAGTGGTAGGTCAGAAGAAAATTGATAAAATTTGAAGGCCCGAATTTCTGTCCCCTAGGTGCGTTCTACCTTAAAATTGTAGAATTTAAAGAAAACCAAATAAAACAAAATAGAAAGTCTTTTTAAGTCAACAAATTTCAAGAGTTACAGCTACAGGGGATTGCATGTCATTGCATGAAACGTTTTACAGTACAGTTGTGAAAAAGTGCGATTCCATGCTCAGTACTGTCTTTAATAAATGTATTGATCCTAGGTTCACGTAACGTTGACATGAACTTAATTAATCAATGGTTCATGTCTTAAATGGTTAATGCTCGAGGATGCATTTTATCACTTGACACCGTCTTTCAAATGGAGTTTTGTTTGTTGACTCAATCGAGGACATATAGCTTTTCTCTGCTCATTATTAAGGTTTCCAACCACTTGTAATTTCAAATGCCTGAGTATTTATTCTCTTCTCGTTCTGATTTCCTCGACATGGCCAGTCCTGCCGATGCTTACAGATGGATATCAGTCGGCTGTGAAGAGGAACATAAATATATGTGCAACTTTCGTGAGTTCATTGTACTTTTGGTCAGTCCGTCTGTGTGTCTCTCAGTGTATGTAGGTCTGCTTCTCGTGCGGACGTGTCTGTCTGTTTGTCTGTATGCCCGCAGATTTGTCTATATGCCTCTCTCACTGTTTATCGAATCTACCCATCTGTCAACGTGCTTGTCCAGCTTTTCTGTTCGTAACATGTATATCTATGTTTACCTCAGCACGATTTCAGTTAGGCCACCGGTATACACTTCAAAGCTAAGCATTGTTGGACTTTTCTTCAGGAAGCTTGAGTGTATCGCATCCAACCTTAAAGGAGTTGAGCATAGGGGTTAGGGTTAGCTTGAAGGTTGTCGGTAATAAAGATTAAGTATAGCATATATACTGATATATATATATATATATATATATATATATATATATATATATATATATATATACATATATATATATCATAATGCATATGTGTATATATGTGTATATCATAACACATTAAAAATAAAGAAGGGAAGGGGCCTTACGGAAGAGTTTTTCTTCTCATCCTCATACCTTCATATTCCTCTTCTTTCTCATTTTCACTTTCGGTGCGTCAGTGAAAAGGGACTGCCACCTATATTAATCGTTGCAACCCCTCAGAAAAATGTATCTATCACAATATGCAAAAGAGACGACGGGCTTACGTCTCCTATATATGACATCATCTTAACATGAAAATTACCACTTGGCCGATCAAAGATCGACTCTCTCTGAGCCAACACTCAAGTAAGTCATGCACGAATCACTCACACTTAATTTCACTCCACAGAATGCACTAAAGGATACGAGAAATGGTGTGTCCATGGTGACATTATCATCAACGATGATGGCGCTTGTACCTGCCAGTGTTGGCCTGGATCCTACGGGGATAGATGTCAAGGTAAAACATCCCTCTATTGCTATTTTTAATTATAAATAGGTAACCTCACGTGGGGCAATATACATGGTTTCCGTTCATTGCTAGCGTCACTTTAAAGGTATACTGTCACCTGCTCCAATTTTGCCACAGTTACCATGGAAAGAGAAAATCTATCCAATCACAGATTTTAAGATGCTGGCCGCTTTTTAAAAACAGCGTCCTCACATGGGCATTTTGAATACCAAGGAACGCCTCTTTGACCATATATTGGCATATTTAGATTACAGGTGACTGTATACCTTTAACTTGGGCGTGATGTCACGTAATAAGTACGTGTATCCTGAACAAAATTCAAAGTTATCCAAAAATAAACCAACCAACCAACCAACCAACCAACCAAAAAAACAAAACCACACTTTATTCATATTGTCACATGATCACGATTAGACTGGATTAGAAGGTCCCTCCGTTTATGCTCCTAAAAGCTTGAAAAGTAGTATTGACATGACAATTTAAAATCAGAGAAGACAAGAATAAAAACGGAATTCGTGCCAGTATTGCACTACACGCCTGATGTCTAGAGTCAGAGATAAATTTGTGGTTATTCTTGGCTAAAACGAGCCACATAATCTGGTTCGCTTCCATCAATTTTGAATTTTTGTGCTCCGTTTTCGAACTACCTCCGGGACTGTAGCATGATTTTGCGGGTAGGGCTGAGGGGTGTGTGGTGCTGCAGAAAGGTTGACAGTGAAAAGCTATGATTTAGGGCAGGAATTTGTCATTGGCGGAAGAGATTTGCTGTCTGACCACAGAGCGCAAAAGACATTAGGAGTCGCTTCGAGTACATTTTGCGACCATCATTCTCATAATGGAGGCGTTATGTCGCGTAATATGTGGAAAAGCATAATAATTTTGGGAAATTCTGGTGAGTTATTGAAAATTGAATAGACATTGCATAATAATCAAGACTTTATTGACAACTTTTCTCGAAATCTTGTAACATTGTAAAAAGGCGGGTAAATTCATACGCCGGGTTCTATATATCAGGTTTCAAGGTTCAACTGAAAGTAAGTGTTTGGCTTTTCATCCGCCATATCCTTGTACAGTTGTCAAAGAGTACATAGTTGGTTTATATTTTGATTGACTGACAGAATACGACTACAATGACGTCATCTCCAAGACCATCTTGTTCTTCGAGACACAGCGGTCCGGTCGTCTGCCTTCCGATAACAGAATTCCATGGCGAGGAGACTCCGCCTTGAACGATAAGGGCTATAATGGCGAGGATTTGACAGGTGGATGGTATGACGGTAAGTGCTCCTGGAAATGTAATTTTTGCACACAGTACTCTTTTGGGCAAGGTTTTAGAACAAGTGTATAATCATGAAAATTGCTGAAGGATCTTTTCTTACATGTCCCGCCATACCACTGTAAGACTATGTCAGCGACATTGGAACATATTATAGAGCAGTACGCGCCTCAAAATTAAAAGAATTAAGCAAATTGTCCGTCTTGAAACATAAATTATGATGATCTTAGGTGTTTTCAGAGACTCTACTCCTTTGCACTGTCCTTAGGGGTTTGCTTCCTTCTCAAACTACGATGATTCGTCTCGGTTTTACGAGATTAGTTGCTTCTGTGGAGTGTCCTGACATATACCCCTGTCAAATGATAATTTTCTCGTATTGAAGCATAATATTAAAGTTTGAATCGCGACTTTCTGTTCCGTGTGCATACCTTGTGTCCATGTTAACTCGATAATGCGCCAATCCCTTTCAGCTGGAGATCACATTAAGGTCACGTTCAAACACACCGCATCGGTATGGAAACTCGCCCTGGCGTTTCTGGAGTTCGGAGACGCCTACAAAGTGGCCGGCCAGGCAGACTACTTGTACGACACGCTGATATGGGGAAACAACTACACCATGAAACTACACACCAAACCCAACGAGTTCTATGTACACGTAGGTCTCTTCGTCTAACATTTCATTGATACGCGGTCGTTCATTCTCCGTACATTTGAACGCACAATTCTGCTTTGTTCATTCTTTTGTTTGTATACCCACATAACGATGACGTCAGATTTTGCATGGCGGCCATATTGGAATCGGACGACAACAAAAACTTGAAAGTCCTATTCAGACATCTAATTAGAATATGAGTAGTTTCAACAAACAAATAAAATTCGTGGTGACTACCTTCCCCATATTTATTTGTCATGACAATCCTGGAAAAAGTTCAAGATGATTATTTTCACAGGGCGAACGGCGTTATATTTAAACATGATTTTAAACCCAAACTTAACAGGTGGCTGACCCTAAGCTGGATCACAGTTACTGGGGCAGACCAGAAGACATGACCA
>LD351246.1:66802-83026 GCA_001465055.1 Ptychodera flava
AAATACCAGTTACCAGAGGGTAGTATTTTTCAGTCGCTGGCAGGGAGGGGGGGGGGTGTTGGCAGTTGTAAAAAAACATCCCGCTAAACTGCATTAGTTGGAAATAACCTGTAGGCCGTAATGGTACATACCAACTTCGATACGATTTTCGGAAATACAGTGGATAACTTTCGATGGAAACATGTATTGCAGTCGATGTAATAAGTGATATTTCATATCTACATGCAGTTAATGATGTATCTCACCACGAAAGATGAAAAATATTTGAAGCCGTTCGTGGACGGTCTTGCTCGATGGGGTCCAAGTAAGTGTATGTACACGAGGAAGGGCCTTGCGATGTATACTTGGAATCGGCCAATGAAAAGAGCAGGTATATTGGCTTTCTTGTCGTAGTTTGACTGCAAAGGACGACTGTCACACGGTGACGGCGACGACGACAACGATAATGACAGTGACGGCATTTATAACGACAATATTTATAACGATGACGATAAAAAACATCTCTGACAATACGGTGAGAATAAAAAGGATATAAAATTGACCATCTGTATGTCAGAGTATGTAGCAAAATTTCGACGAGACATGCACTGAATGGGACAAAAGCTTGTCATTTGCATGTTAGGAAACACGATAGGAAAACTTGTGTCCTCGTTTGTTGTAAGTGAAACATCGTCAACGAGGGCGATTGTGACGACGACGACGATGACGATGATGATGATGATGACGACGACGACCCCGACGAAGATGGTAGTATAGCGACGACAGGTCCAGATCACAACATCAGCTTTAGAATTTGCTGTCTTTGTATACCTATAAAATGTATTAATATATTGTGCATAGTAAGCCATTGTATTTACACGTGTTATCTGAGCGCATCCAACAAGCATTTCGCATTGTTACCAAGTGATGGTGGTGATACCATGGGTATCACTACCATGGATCCAATGTACTCGGCCCTTCAATTCCAGCGGACATCAGCTTTATTGCTCTGATTGCGGCCAAACACGGAATTCAAAGCGAAGACAACTTCAACTTTGCCAGGAGTCAAATCCACTACATACTGGGAGACGGCGGTAGAAGCTACCTGACCGGTTTCGGACGATATCCTCCTCTCCGCCCGCATCACAGGGGCGCGTAAGTGCTAACAGATTTGCCTAATTTTGGAGTATGTGAACAACTTTATATTATTTGTCGAGATCAAAAGCAGAACTGGAAAAATGACATTCACATGCTCGATGGAAAACTTCAGAAAAATGTTAATTTAAAAATCGTCAGAATTTGTGTTGGTCAGTGCTACAACTAGTATATAACTTAGTGTTAGGCCAAAAAAAGAAAAAGAAATGTTTCTGGTCAGCGCGCGCGTCACTTGAACAACAGCGTGTCACCCTTTTTTTCTGCTTGTGGCCGGCGGCCGTGGCTGACACCAAACCAAAATGGCTGAAGAGAAAGAGAAAATTCTTTGGGGGGCATGATCAGTGACTGCATGAACAGTATATATGTGACTATATTGATAAAACTATAAAACTGACCCTCCTCCCTCCCTTGAGGGAGGAAAAATAAAAAAAAAATAAAAAATAAAATAAAATGCGCGTCGCCGCACCATTTTTTAAAGAAAGACCTGACCAGAAACATTTCTTTTTTTTTGGCCTTAGCCTGATCGCTAAAACATTACTTTCAATTCATAAGCTGATTTATTTAATCCATATGAACATAATTTTCTGCTTTTCTTATATACATCTGTATATCCTGCCCACAAGGCGGGTTTGGTAGATCGACAGGCGTCTGTCTATTTGCCAAACCCACCATTCGATAGCGTGTGTCTATCTGTCTGTGGCTGTTTGTCTGTGGCTGTCTATCTGTCGGTCTGTGGCTGTCCGTCTTTCCGTCTGTGATTGTCTTTCTGTCTGTCTCTGTCTGTCTCTGTCTGTCTGTCTGTCCTCTTTTCCTTCTGTCTGTCTGTCTGTCTGTTTGTCTATCTGCCTGTCTGTATACCCTCTTTTCCTTCTGACCGTACTTTGCCGCTCGTCTGGCATAAACGTCTTTCTCTAGTGCGATTCATCGACCTCCAAGTATTGATCAATCATAATCAATCACCTATCAAATCAATACTGAGTTAATGCAACTGAGGTAAGATGTCCAAAACACTGAATGTCTAAAATCTATTTTTAACTTTCCTATCTCTTAGATCCTGTCCCAATTTACCTGCACCGTGTGGTGGTAAAGAACGCAACACGGCTAACCCCAGTCCACAGACGCTGTACGGAGGATTGGTAGGCGGACCGGACGAAAGGGAGTGTTATTTCGATCATCGGCGCAATTATGAGCAGAATGAGGCTGGTATCAACGTGGCGGCATTCCAAGGGGCGGTTGCAGGTACAGAGGGCGGGCTTGCTATTTGCATAATACAGTCAAGAATTGCAATTAAGTAATCAAGTAGTATTCAAGATTTTCTTTGGCACTTTATGCTGAAATTGTCAAGGGTATAGGAAAAGACGCCATTGCAAAGCGCACGACTATAATATATTCATATACCTCCAGTGACAGGCGCCCTCTCATTACTTAAGCTTCGGTGCCATGGCATAGCCGACAACGACTCAAAATTATTAGAGATATACTTCATTACTCGTTTATTGGCGTTATTCCATCTCGTACAAGACAAACGGCCTGGTCAGCACCATTTTGGACAATTTTTGTCGTCAGGGATATTGTAATGTAAGCTTACAAGGTAGCAACCACAAATGCCACTAATTTATGGAATTTCATTCATTGACTGTCTGACACTGGGTATATTTTCTTCAACAGGTCTGTCTCACTTCAGGATGAGAAGGGGTAATGCTACCTAAAAGCGTGACGTCACGGGTAGTTCCACATGAGGTGACATTGTACCATGTTATGCAGGCTGTCACAGTTCATACATTGGCTGCATTGCGCCGAGTTTTGAACCGTAAATGAATAAACATTTGCATTTGCATGATTGTTTAACTTGTCTTTTTGTAAGTCATCTGGTGAGCTTGCTTTTTTACACAGCCTGGCTTGCGGAGTATCATTAGAAATCATTTTATTCCTGTATAAGATGACATATTGTAATATTTAATATTTTTTATGGGTTTCATGAAATACGACCAAAACTTACCCCCATGCCCCAAATTTATATCGCATAATTTATATTTTTTACCCAGACACAGAACAAAAGCCAATGCTTTGTATGGAATCTGTTGTATTTGCTAAAGGGACGTGCCAAAAATATGAAATGCATTTTTAACAACAAAAAGTATTGGGACGCAATTGCTGTTACGGTCATGTTTGAAGGGTCCAAATTGTGTGTCTGAACGCATCAGGCCGACCCTTGACCCAGATGATGCCCTACCGAACCGATGATTTCATCCGAGTCTTTATCATCCCATGTTCTCAAAACGATATTTCTCGCCAGGTTTTGCTCCGCAAGCGTGACCATGTCATCCGATTAAAGCCCCTGTAGCTGTAACTCTTGAAATTCGTTGACCTGAAAAAGGCTTTCTATTTTCCCTGGTTTTCTTGAAATTCTACAGATTTAAAGGATATAGTCTTTTACCACTGAAAAATTGGACAAGTAAATTTAAATTTTGACCGTTATTTTGATTTCCCGCCATTTTTAAAAATTGGTAATATTTCAAAGAAAACATGGCATATGATGTCCCAGTGCAAAGCATTCAGCACTATATGCATTATAATGGACTACTCTGTTGTTTCTGTGAAGATTCCAATGCATATATGCACTGCGTACTGTGTTTTTGCTTTATCTGCATGAGGGCGCCATTTTTTGTTTGGGCAAACATTTATTATTTATCTTGCTCAAAATTGCACATGCAGTCCCAGTGGACATTTTATTCTACCTGTATAACCACCCCTAAATGAGTACATTCCCATGAACTTGTTATATTTTGGAAGTAAAATCACAAAAAATAATGCTATAAGATACAGCTATAGGGCCTTTAACGTCACTTGTAAGACAGGCATTAGTTAACCAAACAGAAACTACCGTGCACTTGTTATGCCGTCTGCAAGTCCTATTCTGTCTTGTAAGTTCATCTAAGAGACACTGGAGATATATCACTTATTACAAATGTCGGTTAGCAGTAAGACTAGCTCTCTTGCACGTAAACCGCTTGGAAATAAAAAAAACAGGTCCGACGTCGATCCGGGGTCGGTCCTGGATCCTGTGAAATGTGAACGCGAACCAAATCTTTTCCCAATCTCCACACAAAGATTGAAGCGTGGTGTGTCAGCAGTGCGGCGTGGATAATTCTAATCAAGCTAGAGGGTCTCCTAGTCGCATACCGCTCCCCCCATCATGCACCAATCTCTGCTGTAGGCAAATTTACATATTCCAAACTGTGACTTCTTTCAGACCTGCACGTGCCCAACTGGCTCAATAAACGTGGCGGACATCTCAGGTTTTGATAGAAGATGCCAGCTAGAGATCGTACTCCTCGTACACTGGTACAAAAATATATTATACACAAGTAAAAATAGTACATAATCTACTAAAAGTTTGACTATTGCATCTGCAAAGCTGACAGCCGTTGGGACATACATTTTGAATCATCGATTCACATCCATGTAACTTTGAGCAAGGGCTACGTTTTGCAATTGTTCACGAAAAGGAGGATCGATATTGAAATTTGTGTATTTTTCATTTATCTATTTTTTTGGTTCAAAGTATTATATATATAAAAAGACAGGAAATATATATTTTGGAACACGTGCATTACCCAAAAAGTGGTTGAAAACCGTCGCGTGTGGCAGAGATTAGTATAGCTACTGCTGAGACTCCCAAGCTAGGTTATATAATTATCCACGCCTCACTACAATCTCTGTACGGAGATTGATCTTTTCCCAAAGAGGATTATTTTAAGCCGACGCAGGGCCGATCCAAATTTTGTGAAGGTGAACATAGTGATTGACATCGAGCTGTCAATCATCGACCGACTAGAAGGTGGTGAGACAGTAAGCAAGTTGGCTGCAGAATATGGTGTTGGTAAATCAACGATCACCGATATCAATAAGGCAAAGTCAAAGCTGACTGATTTCGTTGGTAAGATGGACTCTGGTACTGTACTAAAGCGAAAGATAATGAAAACGGCCGATGATGAAATATTCGGGAAATCAGTTGGTTTACGTAAGAACGCAACCAGGGCACGCCCCTGTCCCGGCTTTACGGCCCTCATACGGTTTTTGCTGTTCGAAGTTACACGGCGGAAGGGCCCGAGCGTGCGAGGGCCAGTACGCCGTACGACCGAACTTCGCAGAAACCGTATCAGCGCCGTAAAGGTTTTATCATACACCTTATGGAATGATAAATATGTACAGTAGTTTAAAATAATGTGCAAAGATTTGGTTGTAGAAATTCATCCAATGTCAAACATTTATCGCCATTTCTGTAAATTTTTCGTAAAAGTGATGGCCGTATCCCGTCGCGTATTGATATACACAATGACGTCATTTGTTTACCTGTAGAACTTGTAGAGCAATGTACGTATACCAGCAACTTTCTCTCAATTCTATTCCACGGTGATCTTTGATTAGTTGTTGAAAAATAAAAGATACGAAAGGTTGAGATGAGTTTTAAAGGTAAAACTGATCAAATGAAGTGAATGCTTATTCACCAACATCTTAGTAGCGTCTAATGTGCCTATGGTCATGGTGAAACTCACATACAACATAAGTATGGCTAGTAAAATTTCCGCACTTTGATTTTTATTCATTCATCCTACTTCATACCTGACAACAAATATTTTTTGTCAAGTATTTATATCTTGGCACCCCTAAATATTCAAGTAGATGAAAAATTTATGTACACTAATTGTAAACTTGGTAATTCTGGACACATCAGTATTTTTCTGGTATCAATTATACCGGGCACTGATACACATTGAACAAAATTTTATTAATTAATTTTGCATGCATTCGTTAGTATTCATTTAATAGTTTAGTATTTGAAATAACACACTACGCTGTGTGACAAAATTTCGTCTCGTAATTTTACAACTCCAGTAGCGATAATTGCAGCCTTTTTAGGCTGGACCATGCGGCTTGGGCCACTGTCGTGCGGCTTGCGCGATGCCCAACCAAAGATATAATTCCATCTTATAACTTCCCCACGTAAAACAGCACTGCAGATCTGCAGTGAATGCTCAAATCAAGGCACACAAGGTGCCGCGATATCAGAGAATCTCGCCTATACGGTGTGGAAATTTCACCATAATCCAGCTCCATGATAATTTTTAAAAAGTTGTAACATCATGTCGATGGTCAACTGTTTAATGTTTGTGATTTCTTCACCTCCGATTATTACTGATAATGTATCTGATTATCCCGCATTGTTGCCAAGATGTTTTCTGCATCTACAAACTTTGGACGGTGCTAACCTACTTTTAGTGTCCCTAGCCCAGAAATCATGAGAACGTTGCATTCAAGGCGCAGTTGTTTACACGACGATATATGCCCTTCGTGAAACTATAGTGCAGCTGAATGGAAGCAGACACTGTATCAGTCACAAGCAAACACGCTTTATCTAAGGACCTCACATGACCTGTGCCCCGCTTAATGTACGGTACTGATAACGTAGACATAAAACTGGTCGAGAATACCTGCCTCACTAACAAACAGCGTTGTCATTATATATACATGTACAGAATCCCATACTTTGCACATAACCATTTATTGACGATACCTTCAAGTTGTCTATCAGGTTTCAACAGTGAGTTGTTTAGCTAAATTGTACGTAGCGACCGGCTTGCCAAGTCAACGCTAGAAACTACTTTTTATGACATTGTTTTGGATTTATATGAGAGGTAATATAAGGTCGTTTGCGATGTAAATTTACAACCTAACATTGTTGTCTATTGGACGTGATCAATGTCTGTTTCGCCTGCGTCAAGCAACCTTTACAGTGTGAAAAAAAAATCGAAGTTCAACTAATTCATGGCTTGGGGATTGATCAGTTTCTTTGGCCGGGAGGATTAGGGTTTCTATGTTTTTCAATGCTCGACGGGTATCATTGAGCTTTTTTGAGGGTAAGATACTGACGTATGATTGTATGTATATGAGCTGGGACTAGTATATGAGAGAGAGAGAGAGATTAGTTTTTAAGGAGCTGTTTCACAAAGTTTCAACATTTTGGGGTCACCCTGTTTTCGACAGTTGGCATGAGGGCTGGGAGGGAATCACCAGATTTTGTTCCATGAGGGTGCGTGTAAACAACTTTTTGATATTTGTAAGAAATAACTGCCGCCTGTAGGCCAAAGAAACGGCCTAAATACTTAGTGAAGTCCTCATAGAGGAAAACATGTAATGCCACAGTGCACGTCACCATTGGCAATAATCCAACTCTATACAGGGTGTACTGATTTAGTGATCAAGACAGCTTTGGGCAAGTAGTTAACTGATCTTACTCTCGATCAACTTGTAGATAATAACAGATTAGTTTTTAGCGAGCTGTTTCACAAATTTTCAACATTATGGGGTCCCCTGTTTTCGATAGTTTGCATGAGAGCAGGGTTGGAATCACAAGGTTTTAAATAATTTCCATGATGGTGAGTGTAAACAACTTTTTGATGTTTGTAAGAAATAACTGCCGCCTGTAGGCCGAAGAAATGGACCAGTGCCCTAGTTCTATCCGAAATACTTAGTGAAGTCCTCATAGAGGAAAACATGTAATGTCACAGTGCACGTCACCATTGGCAATAATCCAACTCTATATAGGGTGTACTGATTTAGTGATCAACACAGCTTTACGTCAGTAGTTTGTTGACCTTTCTGTCCATTTTTAAGGAGCTGTTTCACAAATGTTCAACATAATGGGGTCCCCTGGTTTCAATAGTTGGCGTAATGGGGGGTGGGAATCACCAGATTTTAATATTTTCCATGAGGGTGCCGAAGAAACGGACCAGTGCCCTAGTTCTATCCGAAATACTTAGTGAAGTCCTCATAGAGGAGAACATGTAATGTCGCAGAGCACGTCACCATTGGAAATAATCCAACTCTATATAGGATGTACTGATTAAGTGATCAAGACAGCTATGCGCCAGTAGTTTTTTGACCTTCCTGTCCATTTTTAAGGAGCTGTTTCACAAATTTTTTCACAAGTAGTTAACTGATCTTACTGTCGAACAACTTGTAAATAATAACGGATTAGTTTTTAACGAGCTGTTTCACAAATTTTCAACATAATGGGGTCCCCTGTTTTCAATAGTCGGCGTATTGGCGGGATGGGAATCACCAGGTTTTAATATTTTCCATAAGGGTGCGTGTAAACAACTTTTTGATATTTGTAAGAAACAACTGTCGCCTGCAGGCCGAAGAAACTGACCAGTGCCCTACTTCTATCCGGAATACTTAATGAAGTCCTCATTGAGGAAAACATGTAATGCCGCAGAGCACGTCACCATTGGAAATAATCCAACTCTATATAGGATGTACTGATTTAGTGATAAACACAGCTATGCGCCAGTAGTTTGTTGATCTTTCTATCGATCAACTTGTAAATAATCTAAGTATACTTACTGTTTGCATTGCAATCTTGTTGGAACCGTAAATAAAGCTTAGGACCACAAAATAAGCTTACAGGCAGCTGTTTGTCCTATATTCACATCTAGGGAAAATATAAACCAAAGTGTGATGTAACAGTTTGTAGTCATTATGCACATTGTATGAATCTTTAATAAGCATGCTCATTTTATGATAACAGATTATATAAATCGAACGTACTCATTTGCCTCGGGTTCCCGCACTAGGTGAAGAATGTTTGAACTGTTTAAGAATTTTAACTGTAATTAAAGTCGTTTGAAGTGTTGGAGAATTATAAAGCTTTAGTTACACTTCTAGTTTGGACATCAACCGAATGTAGGTTATTTCCATTTACAATGGCTTACCGCAAATTGCATAGACTATAGAGCTACGGCTTACCCAATTTTAGTTAGACCAGTAATAAAATTCTTTGTTTTGCGCCCCACCCACTTAGTTTTAAGGTTTTTCATGAAAAACACAGTTTATTTGAATAGGAAATTTTAGGAGATAACCGCTTAGCTTTTCTGAACTAAAATTTATGTAAAAAATTACTATTTGCTACACTCAAATAACATTGTATTAATTTTCTTGTGTGTGTTTTTCAGCCGCTTTGACGCATACGTTTTCCCATTCAGAGTGGACGCAAAACAAATAATTTAATTACTTTGGCCTTACACTATGTACACGCTACGATGACTTAAAGGGGCACTCCCACTTGATAACGTTTTTAAAACACATTTTTGTATGCCGACGGTCGATATTTGACGTGGCAACTGTGCGCGGATCGCGAGATATCGATATAAAAATGTCATTTCCCGAGCGTATTTTTCACATCTCGAAGTTGTACGATCGTTTCTGATTATGACCCGAAATCCCCCGAAGGTTTGTTGTTGTGCTGATTGACAATATTCTAGGGAGTCCATAATAAGTTCGAACGACGCGAATAATTTACCTCAAACTGCGAAGACTTTATATTTAAATAATAACACACGCCAGCAAGGGCAAGATCACAGGATGGTGCTCATGACAGTAATATTGATGATGCCCGAGCCGAAGGCAAGGGTATCATCAATATTACCGTCATAAGCACCAGCCTGAGGGCAGGCAACAAATCGTGATCTTGCCCTTGCTGGCGTGTGTTATTAATTTTATTACACCTAACAAACACTTTTGTTTTCGAAACTTTGCTCAGAATGCAGTCAAGTGTCGATCGAGACTTGCCACAGTAAAACGTTCTATTTGTTGCTCGATCGCAATGCTACATGAAGTTGAATTAACGTCTAAAAAAGAAGACAGTGTTGTTCAAGCTTTTCTCGTTTAATGTACATAACGTAGTCGTGTACTTCAGGTCGAGCTAATTTCTTATACCTTTTCAAAAGCCATTGCTTTACAGAAAATACCAAGCAAATATACGCAATGATTTGGTACGTGCAGAAAGGATGCACGGTATTCCAGAACATGGTAGCGGGCTATATCACTGCACCGACAGGGCTATACACCTAAGCTATCTTCTATCACTTTTTGTCCTATATCACATGAGTGAGGCTCAGCCAATCACAGTACCTGAATAATACGTGAGGTGTAATAAACAGCATTATGCCCTCACTTCAGGTAAGTTTTTTAAAACTTCTCCTTAATTTCCGTTGCTTTCATTATTTTCAGTCAGTTCTATTATATTTTTAACCAATACTACATAGATATCAGCTTTTACGTGTAAAATATTATCCGCCTCTGATGACTACATTTTGTCGTCTGCCACACAGTGACGCGTGACTCGATAGCGGCCACCGCGCGGCCGCCGCTATGTACCAACCGCACATAACTGTGCTACTCACCTACACAAATTCTGGTGGAATCAACAAACTTTGTTTTTCGTTTTCTCTCCGAGTCAGTAAGACTCGGCTTTCTCCCACGAGGCATGACCGATCATCGTAGCGAACTGACGCGTACAGCAGCGTCAGCGTAGACTCGTACTCCATAGCTTAGTTGACAATTGCCCCAGTCCCGAACGTTCGATGTCCGGAAGCTGAATTTAGATGGGCCACCGGAATTCAAACTTTTACTTTTTTGAGGACATTTTTTTATCGATATCTCGTAATCCGCTCGCAGTCGCCACGTCAAATATCGACCGTTGGCATTAAAAAATATGTTTTAAAAATGTTACCAAGTGGGAGTGCCACTTTAACAATGACTAAAGTGCGGGCCCTTTTTTCATTCTTTGCTTGACATTTTATGGAGGCGGTAATGGCTGAGGTTCAGTGTATCTCAGGAATAGGAGATCATTTACTTGTATGGCGAATCATTAACTACAAGTAAAAAAACAATCTATGTAGACTGCGGAAAAATCGAAAACAAACTACGCTAAACTGTATTAAAATTGTGGTTTACTCTATCGTACATTTTTTGTAACTTTGGCTCAGGTCGGTTGTTGTTTCTTTGACATATTCGGTTCTCGTATGTTTTTTTCCCTATTTTGTTTTTTGTTTTGTTTTGTTTTATTTATTCGTAGTTTACAATTTATAAATAAACTTGTTTGGACGAGTAAATGAATCAAACGAAGGAATGCGGTTGATTCAGCGGATTTATTGTCGTTGGCTGAAGGAGACTCTTCTCTTGGGACAAACAAAGAATGCCTTGTCGTCAGAAAGATTCTTCTGACGACTGACCTAAGACTGTCCTATATACACTAATGAATATTCTTCATAATATTATAATTCTTGACAGAGAATCTATGGTCTATAGATGCTCTAGTCTATAGTTCAAAAACTATCGTTATGTCATTGAAATCCAAGTCAGTGAGAATATTCATAAGTACACACTTAACAGAATAGTCACGATACAACACATCATGAGTCATAATAACAGGAAAACCGGCATGATGAAGTGGGTCTACAATTTGTCTAATTTTCTCTCCCTTAACGAAACCTGAACTTAAGGTGGAACTAATGTTTCCTTATCGGTCAGAGACACGCATGCTCGAAAGGCAATTCGGGATTTTACAACAACAAAACAAGCCAATCGCAATGGTGAGAACTTTAATTTACGTTTAACATCACTCAAATGCAAGAAATGCAGGTCCTCTGTCTAAATGACAAGGCATCAGGAAAATATGATGACAACGGAATGAACATTTGAGTGAGGTTTCGTACTCTCAACCTTTCTATGCCTGTTGTAATGTACCCGCAGATTAGCAAGGGAGTGAAGCAAAGTTTGTCAGTCACTTGCATCAGCAATCCTCGATGATATTAACAGGATAGTTTAAAGATAATGAAGAGTTACGGATTTTGTTGTACATTTTGAACACTGTTGTCAACGTCGCAAAAGCACGACAGTGGTCCAAGCAGCACGTTCCAGCCAACCAAATAATGCAGCTAAGGATTTGTAGTGCAAAGTTTGCTTTCGTCCATTATGGGCCGGGATTCGGTACATTATTGCTTCATATATATAGCTTTGTCCATACCAGTGAATTTTGTGACGTCATACCCTCTGATTATTACTGATAATGTGTCCGATTATCCAGCATCGTTGCCTAGATGTTTTCTGCATCCACAAACTTTGGGTGATGTTAACAAACTTTTAGTGTCCCTAGCCCAGAAATCATGAGAACGTTGCATTCAAGGCGCAGTTGTTTACACGACGATATATGCCCTTCGTGAAACTATAGTGCAGCTGAGTGGAAGCAGATACTGTATCAGTCACAAGCAAACACAACTTATCTCATGACCTCACATGACCGGTGCCCTTTATCTACGGTACTGATAACATGGACAAAAAACTGTGGCCGAGAATACCTGCCTCACTAACAAACAGCGCTGTCATAATATCGACTCTCATAATTTCCATTTGACCATTCATTGACGATACTTCTTGTTTCAAGATTGAGCTGTTTAGTGGACGTTCTGACTGGCTTCCTAGGTCAATGCAAGACACAACCATTTTGACATTATTTTTTATTCATATGACAGGCAATAGAAGTCCTTTAATAATGTAAATTTACAACCGCACATTGTCGTCTTTTCGACGAGATCGATACCTGCGACCCCCGCTTCATGTTATCGGTTAAGGAGCACTTCCAACATAAATTTGAACATTTTGGGTTCAGTCTGTTTACGATAGTTTGAATGAGGATCGGAAAGGGGGACACGAGGTTTTTTTTATATTTTCCATGAAGGTGTAAGCCAGGTTTTGATGTCTGCAAAATATAACTGCCGCCCGCAGGCCGAAGAAACTGACCAGTGCCCTGGTGCTATCCGAAATACTTATAAAGTCTTAATTGAGGAGAATATGCATGCTGCTGTACACGTCGTTATTGGCACCAATCCAACTCTACACAGGGTCTACTGATGTAGTGGTCACCAGAAATGTGTGTCAATAGTTTATGATTGACTTTATTATCCATAGGCTTGTAGATAGATAACCCGTGTTCATCGTTTACATTTCGAATCTCTTGTCGGACCCGCCGTTAAAGAACATCAGCTAAGGAACACGAAATACAAGGCATCGTTGATGACATGGTCTCGACTTGTTAATTGGTACTTTGATTACAAGTCTTTGGAGAGGATAGAGTCCTGTTCATTAGTTTGGTCTGTGATTACGAATGAGTTTCACGGTGGTAAAAACGTAAAACCAATGTTGGCTGCCACCTCAATTACAAAAGGTTATTAAATAAGTCAATTAGTAATTCGTCGACAGGATATCGCCAAACATTTTTGCATTCTATTATAACAATGACAGATGATCACATGTACCGAATTTTATAACTCATACCGCTACGTGTCAATGAAGCGTATTACTACCCTGTGAGATCAAAACCTGTACCAAGTTTCATCAATCACTCTAATTATGAAAGTTCATTTAATATGTAAATTTAAAATTTCAGCAAATTTGATGCAGCATTTCTAGACATATCACACCAATAATAAGAGTTCATCAAATATACAAATTAGTAATTACTGGAGATGATACCAGTTAATGTCTGCAGCATTACAATACTGGGAGGTCAACATCTGCACCATGTGTCATCAAATTGTGGTGCAGTATTCTTGAGATAGTCCACTTACTAGGAAAGTTCATTAATATACGAATTAGTAATCAATTCGCATGACACTGCTAAGTGTCTTTGTACACTATTATTAGACTACGTGCTAATGATGTGTACCATTTTTCATCAAATTTACTACAGTATTTCTAGAAATATCACTCAAATTCCAAAACGTCATCAAATATGCAATTAATTGTTGCAAGACTGACGTATGTCATCGTGTGATATCAGAGCTGTGTGTGACAAACATCTTTACACAGTTTCTTCAAACTTACTGCAGTCGCTCTAGACTTGGTTCAAGTCGGTGAATTTTTAAAACATAAAATCATTTATACCGGTAATAGTTTCTCTTCTGTCTTTCCTTTTTCGTATAAACCTTTTCAGAATTTGGGTAGCTCAGGCCAGGTTTTCCCAGCGATCGAATGCGTTACCTTTGGTCTGCGCAGTATAGTGAGCTAGTTTCTGCCGCATTCACCGACTTGGACTTCTTGCAAAGTACCGGCGGCCAGACGGACTGTATACACAGTGACGTCAAGCAAATACAAAATGATTGACAGTTTCAGCCATTATTCTGGCCAATGAGGAGAACGCATGAATTTAGTGTTAGGGGCTCGGACCCTTTTGCTGGTCCTTTGGTTTTTGCACGGAACAAGATGCTTGACAACTTCTTCTTTCTATCCTTGAATAACCGGCGACGATTATCGCATTTTGCAACATGGGCCCCACAAATAACACAGATATTTTCACATAATTTCGGTGATACAACAAAGGTCGTGCTCATCATTTTTGTGGGAGTGATCGCACTCGACATTTTGTCAACAACGCCATGTAAGTTTTATACACGTCCCGCTTTGGGTCATATTAGGTAACTCCTCCTAATGTGTAAAATTTAGTGATATCATCTTATGAATAATATATCAGTTAATAAAAACGTCATCTCATGTATAATTTATATCAACGCAAACCCTGCAAGAGAGCCAAGTTTGTGATTCTGGGTGAAACTCCCCTGTATAGCGTTCACCCAACTCATCGCGTCCACTTCACTCACGCACGCGTTTCACATGAAAGCAAAATACAAACTTAATCATTGCATTAACTCTCAAACATTCACAAATCACAGACTTGAACAAGTCTACAGTCGCTCTTGAAACACAGATCTTTCTTGAAAAGGTCATTGTCAATGACATAGTCCCCGCTTTTTAAATAAAATGGCCGTCACACAGCCACATTGGATCAGATCACCGAACAAATCGACATTAAACAGAACAAAATTGGGATGCAAAAGCTGTTACAGTCATGTTTAAAGGTTCCAAATTGCGTGTCTGAACGCAATGGGCTGGCCCTGGACCCAGATAACGCGCTACTAAACCGAAAAAATATGATTCCAATCTTGAACATCCCACGTTCTCAAAACAATATCTTCCAACCAGATTTTGCGCTGCAAGCGGGGACCACGTCGTCCGATTGACATCACTTGTGAGACAGGCATTAGTAGACGCAGACGTTAGCAACACCTTGCACTGTATATTTCTGCAGTCGGATTCTGCCTTGTAGGTTCATCCAAGTGATACTGGAGATGTCTCCGCTGGTTCAAATATCGATTAACAGTCAGACTAGCTATTTTTGCATGTAAAATCCGGAAAAAATAAAAAAACTGGTCAAACGTGATGAGTGGCAATTCTTGGCCGGGCCACGATCCTATGGGCCGACTTCAATATTATATGTTCTAGCCCAAACATGGGACTATGTGCCCTAGGGTAAGTGACCATTTGCCTGACGTAAGGAGGGCAAATGGTCTCCTTCCCCGAGGGTACATACTCCCTTGTTTGGGCTATAATGTTTTTATTACATGCCTCTCTTACTCAGTTTACACCAAAAATATTTACGTTTATTGGCAAATTATAGTCGAATGTTTTATTTTCATTTTAGACGAAAAACGGTTAAAAATAGAACAATTTTCATCATCGAATGGCGCAATGATATATTTAAACTGCTGTTATGCGGTTTATCAATATCTTTATGCGAAATTTTCCAAAAACATGATTTTCTGTGCAAAACATGAAATTTCAAGACTTTTACATCCAAAAGTTTTCAAGTTGAAAATAGTTCCGGTTCACTTTCAGTCCAGTGATGACTATGCGGCCCGCGACGTCATCGGCGAGTTACCATTGAATCCTATGGAGCGCGCGACGTTCGATATACGAGGCATGTAATAAAGTGAATGTGAACATAATAAGTGACACAAAGCTGTCAGTCATCGAACAGCTAAAACGTGGTGAGACATCAAGCGAGCAAGTTGGCTGCCGAGTATGGTGCTGTTAAATCAACGATCACCGATAGCAAAGAGCCAAAGTCAAAACTTGCTAACTTCGCTGGTAAGATAGACTCTATTGCTAATGAACACGGCCGATGATGAAAAATAAGAGAAATCAGTCTTCACTTTGTTTACGCAAGAACGCAGCCAGGGCACGCCTCTGTCCGGTTAGACCTCGGTCGTACCGCGTACGGACCCTCCGTATAACCCTGGTCCGCAAAATCTACATCAGGGCCGTAATTAGTATTGTTGCACACGTACTGTATCATATTGTCTTGTTCATGCGCTAAAATAGGATTAGTGCCCGGTATTCCAATCGGCC
>LD351246.1:85479-95922 GCA_001465055.1 Ptychodera flava
ATCAACTGAGCTATGTGCCAAGAGTTTGTTGACTTTACTGCCGATCAGCTTGTAAATAATCTATAGGCCCTATATATAGTTTGCATTGCAATGCTGTTGTTGGAACTGTGCGTAGATAAAGCTGAGGACCACGAAATGCAAGTAGCTCTTTGTGTGTAGTAAGTTCATATTTCAAATGAATACTCACAGCTTGAGAAAATATCAACCAAAGTGCAATGTAATATTATTCATCATGCAAATTGCATGAATGTGTATCAGGCAGAATGCGCTTCGAAAACAGATATTCGGACTCTTAAACGTTTACAATTTTTGTCTGATATACCACTTATGGGGTTCATTTCAAAGCTCTTGGTGTAAGAAAACCTTTTACCGGTTTTGTTTCCGAAATTCGAAAATTTTATTTCTCCATAGAGTTAACACAGGGATAGCCGCCATTTTGAATTTTGAATATCGGTAAATCTTGGGTTATTTGTTTCTCTAGAACCAAAATTTGAACGGTGACCCCGATATTTATTCTTTATTTTCAGAGAGAGTGATTGAAAGATTCCTAAGAAAAATTTGATTAAAAGTTTAAGTCTTGCACTTTCGAGGCGGATACAACCTTAAACATGAAAATTTGATGATAACGAATTATATCAATGGAACGTATTCACTTGCCTCGGGTTCGCACACTATCTGAAAACATTCTATGTAATTAAACATGTTTCCAATATTGAAGGATTTTAACAGTAAATAAAGACGTTTGAACTGTTGGAGAATTATAAAGTTTTAGTTGCACTTCTGATTTGGACATCAACCGAATATAGGTTATTTTCATGAGTTCCATCATGACACACCGCAAATGGCATATAGAGCTATGGCTTGCCAAAATTTAGTTATAATATGTACATGCTATGATGATTTCAGAATGACTAAAATGCGGGCCCGTTTTTTTTGTTTTTCTTTTATTTTCGCTTTAATTTGTTTACAATGACGGCTGTAATACGTATCCTTGTTCAGTGCATCCTCGGAATAGGACATCATTTGCTTGTTTGGCGGTTCGTCTACCAGAAGTCAAATAAATTTCTATGTTGACTGAAAAAATTGAAGAAAAATTACACTAATAAACTGCATTACAATTGTGGTTGACTCTTTAGTACATTTTGTTTATGACTTTGTCTCAAGTTGTTTGTTGTTTCTTAAACACATACTGTTCTCGTATGTTCTTTTCTTTCTTTAATCGTAGTTTACAATTTATAATTAAACTTGTGTGAAAATTTGATTGAATGAAACGAAGGAATACGGTTAATTCTACTGATTTATTGTTGTTGGCCAAGTGAATATCCGAGCTCGGTTGAAGATGACTCTTGTCATGGGACAAACAAAGAATGCCTTGTCGTCAGAAAGATTCTCATGACTACTAACCTAAGACTGTCCTACATACTAATTTACGTTCTTCATAAGATCATAAGATTATAATTCTTAACAGAGTATCTATAATCTATAGTTCAAAAAATGTGATAATTTCGTTGAAACCTAAGTATGTGAGGAAATTCATAAATACACATTCATAGAACAGTCATGATACTGCACATCGTAAGTCATAACAACAGGAAATCCGGCATGATGCGGAACAGTGGGATTAGAATTTGTCTAATTTTCTCTTCCTAAACAAAACCTGGACTGAAGGCCACAATAATATTTCCTTATCTATCAGAGACACGCATGCCCGAAAGGCTATTCAGAATTTTATGACAACAAAGTAAGCCAAAAGCAATGGTTGGACCTTTGATTTTCTGTTTAACATCGCTAAAATGTAAGAAACGCGCGCGGGCCTTCTGTCTAAATGACAAGACATATCGGATATATTATGACAAATAAATGAATATTTGGAAAAGCTTTGATACCCTCAACGCTTTAATGTGCCCATGGATAAGCCAGGGGGTAAAGCTATTCACAAGAGAAGTATTCGGTCAAATTTGTTAGCCACTTGCTTCAGCAATGCTCGACGATATTAACAGGATAATTTGAAGAGAATGAAGTGTTACGGAATTTGTGGTTAATTTGTGCCCATCACTTTATCCGTAAAGTAAAACCTGTAAGAAGGGCAGCAAAATTTCTCACTGCCACCAACACGTTCATCATCATCATCATCATCATCATCATCATCATCATCATCATCATCATCAGTGGCAGCAGTTGCTTCAGCATCACCTTATTTCCAAGGTGTGCATTTTGATTGTGCTAGACGCCATTACGAATTTTGTTCGCCTATTTACGCCATTTTTATCCTATTATTTTTATGTGTTTATTTGTCCATACGGTCCAAAGAGTTAACTATTTGCCACTGCAATGTCGTCTGCTTCAATACGTTTGTCATCGATATACAGCGCTACAAAGATAGACGCTTGTCGAATAAGTAAAGCACTGCATAGACTGTCATAAAAAGCGATTGCCAGGGATCGAAATTAACTTTTTTCCCTGGTAGTCCACTTGGGCTACCATTTTCTGAAGTTGGTAGCCCAGTGACAATGGCTGGTAGCCCATGCATACTTCAGTCAAGGGATATCTTTTTTTGGTGAACTAGACAAGAACGGCAACAAGATTCTGCCCGTGAATTGATATTGCACACCCTTAATACCCACGGAAACAGGTATAATGGACGATAGTGATACTGAAATGTTTGGTGACCTATTGACAACGCCTTTCACTCTCAGAGTTGTATGCAAATTTTGATAGTCGTCATGAAAACGTAACAACCTTCTCAGCACTGAGGCATACTGTACTAGGGCTAAAATAGACCATGGGCTTTCTGTAGGGAGGAGGCATAATTTTCGTGAAATTGTGATTGATACATTATGATCAAAATCACAGTCCCTACCAAAGTGCAATGAAAATGCTAAAAAATTGGCCATCATTTCCTGTGTCTGTCATTAAAGTACATCAGCCTTCAGATATCGAGACTTTGTTTCAAAGTTCCATCGCCCTGTGGTCTTCGTAATTTGCATAACATACTCTGGCCTTTCTGTGTCCATCCGGGTTTGACTGCATTTAGCTCGTCCCAAAATGACGGACCGGACATGGCATGCCAAATACTGACTGAATTTCAGGTCCTAGACTTTGGTAGTCCGTGTGGGCTACCATTTCATGGATTTTGGTAGTCCCTGAGAAAAGTTGGTAGTCTGTGGACGCAGGACTACCGCTAATTTCGAGCCCTGGATTCGGATGAGTAACAAGCTGCCCGATTATAACAGAACAAGGTGGTATTGCGAAAGCAGAGCGACTGTACGGCACTATACTTGCACTGTTTTTCTTATAATATTTTTATTTAAAATTGGAAGTGAATTTTTATTTGATACATTTGACGTCACTCCGAAATAATATTTGACAAAGGCTGACTTTTTCGATGCTGTGACGCCCAAGAGGTCATTCGTAATGTTCTCTCTTACACCAGTCATAAATATTGAATAAATATTAACTTCAGATGACGTAGTTAAACCAGTCCACTTCTCTACAAGCAAGAACACTACATAGTTGCACACCACAGTGTCGCATCGTTCAAAGCATTTTCCAGAATTCATTAGCACCATGTCGAGTACACAGCATCAGAGTCAAAGGGGAGGTACTGACGTCGACAGTAGTGGCAATGGAAGTAGCGATGAATACACTGACCGTGATCGTCAGTGCATCGCTGCTGAGACCGACGCCTCCATTGCGAGTGTTCGCGCCATGGGTCCTTCCGCATTCGCAACAGGTTACCTGCCCGACGACAAGGACAACGAAATCAAGCCACATGCTGGCCAAGGTCGGAACAATGCTTCCAACTCTCCAGTCGAGAATAACAAGCCAAAGTAAGTACATTAAATTCAGGTAATTTTAGGTGACTAAAATAAACCTCAGGTGATAGCCCTACCATGACAACTGAAGAATGTATGAATGCAGCTTATGCTCAAAAAGCCTTATCGGGTTACACTGTGGTATTATCAAAGCCTACGTGCCATTTAACGCTGAACCGTCATATTTGCTGACCTCGTTTTAGTGATTGACTTCTTCACGTCGTGCGACTCTGGTGGACTTTGCTTTAATATTCATTTTACAGAAGAAAAATATATTTTGAAAACATAAATCAAATTGGACTCCACAACACCCATTGGTTGGTTTATACATGGAGAGAGGGTTTACTGGACAAACAGAAAGGCTAAAAACAAACAATAGCTACTTCATGACAGTTACAGTATTTGCATAACATATCTGAGAATTCAATAAACTATTAAAGTGTAATGTCACCAACGAAATAACAGTCTGAATACTGACGAGGTAAAATGCAGGACCGTTGTTAAACTAATAAATGTTTGAATTCTTGAAAATTGACTCCGAAATAATAGTGGATAATCCAATATTGAATGAACACAAGCATAAACACAGAAATATCATGAATAGCGATACGAATAAATGTCCCTATGTTTGCACATATGCATGATAAAAGACTCTGCTTTGTGCATGCTTACTCATATATATTTGCATGGAAGTGTTTCCATTGTTTTTCTTGTTGGTGAAACTACAGAAAACGTGAACTTGCAATTTAAAATGCAATTTACCAATTATTCTTTGGAAATATAAGGACGCATGGAGTTTGACGTTAATAACAGAACTTGATTTTGTCGTCTGCCAGTATTACGGATTCTCCACCATTGCAAACAGTCAGAACACAGTCCTTATAACGCTGAAGAGCCATGTCAAAGATTATATTAATAAAAAGCCACTGTTTGCAATGCAATGACTACTTGTAAGACGCTAAATGCATCATTATACATGAGAATGTCTTAATAATGTGATTGACGAGTAATATATTCAACTTTTGACCATTTCCCCTGGTAATAAGCATCAGTACACTCTCTTACTTATCAAATTTTCACAAGTGATCATATACCTATTCGTTCCCAAACGTCAGTATTACCTCTGCATTGAGTTTTTTGTTTTTGTTTTTTTCCAGAAAGGATATGGGAAATAAGGCGTTGATAGTCAACCACAGTTGGGGAGGTGCAATCCAGGGAGGAGTGACTGATTCAGTTCATCTACTAATCCGTCTACTTCGTCAAATGGGTTTATCTGTCTACTGCACCGCTCTCACAGCAACAGAAGCAGAAATCAAGGAAGCCAAAGCATTTGGCGTTGAGCTCATAGTGCCATCACCGAATCGAAAATTTAAAAAGAGAAATGACACACCTGATTCCGATTGGTTGTATCACCACAAACACTACTTCTCAGATTTAAAAGAGTTGGCAAACGTCAGATTCGTTTTTGGAATTGGAATGGTAACATCAGAGGCGGCCTTTGAAATTGAACGAGACCTCTTCCCGAGAGCAGCATTCTACTTGATAAATCTATTTGATAGTAATCGTGTCACCCCTATCATTGCTAACTGCTGTGAGTCGGACCTTGAACTTCGCTTGGAAGACTTAACAAAAGAAGGACAAGATGTCAACTCTGTCTTTTCTGTCGGAGGAAGTGTCTTCTTAAAGTACAAAAAATTGTACCGCTCGGCAACTAAATACATTAAACACTTCAGATTATCGCCAATGGTAGATAAAAATGACTTTCAACTTCCTTCTCCCGAAGCCCCCGAGGAGGAAGAAAACTTACAAATATTGTCCGTGTTCCAAGAACACGAACTAGGAAACCTTAAGAGTGACAGCGTCATTGTACAGGCCATGAACTCGGTGGCTGACTCCTTTTATAAACATGGAAAATCACCACCAACATGGAAAATTGTAGGAGTTCCAAAGCGATGTGAATCTGAACTTCGAAATCGTTTGAAGTTACATTCTAAATTAGATGTTGTGCTTGCACGAATGCCTTCAGACAAAGGACTTAAGGATGAGCTTTGCCAGTGCCATCTTGTACTAGTTCCTCCATCATCTACACATTATGTCAATTTAACATTGGCAGCAATGTGCGCTGCTGTTCCTGTTATTATTCCTTGGGGTTCTCTCAGCCATGACTTAATTCAGCGATATATGCGTGACCATGCAAGTTGGCTTGTTGTCGATATGAACGAGACTGACGCGTTAAGGGAAGGTCTCATGAAATTCCTCTGCAAGTATGAAGTCGCCCTCAATAAAGCCAAGAAAATTAAGGAGGAAGTGTGGAATACAGTTAGGCAAGAGCTGGAAAACATCAATGAAACGTTCCTTAACGTGGTGGAAGAAGATGCAGAGGTCATACATAGCATTACCTTACAAAGACAGCAGTCACCAGAGGAACAGCAAGAGGGTATTAACTATTCACATGTTTTTCTCTTACTGAATATATTCCAAGAATTTAAACAACTCTAGTGTTACCTAAAAACAAATTAACTCAAATACTTCAAGAAGGTAAAGTAGTTAAGTGACACGTTTACAATCTTGTTCTTTTTAGAGTTTCATTTAATCCGTATGAAGTTATTGTACTCATCTCTGCATTACTTTTAACAATGGACTGCAATGTCACCAACGACTTCATTTAGTGACAAATTTTCTGAGTCTCACGGGTATCTGTCGATCGTATTATATTGTGATATCCTCATTATGTGTATTCTAAATCTAAATATGCCTTTGAGTTTAGAAAAGAAACAAAAGTATTGAGAACATTCGGCTTTGAATGTCATATTTGATGGAATAAGCAGACTTGTAATAACATTTCTGATTGTTACATGTACTATTACAGGTCATGAAGACGATAAAGAAAAGCAAGCATCACAAAACCAATCAAGTATTAGTCCAAGGAAAAGGAATTGGCAAGGACGTGATCAAGGTAAGAGTAAATTAAAATATTAATTGGATAAGGAACATTATATTTTGTACTCCGAAATATTTTCTGGTAAAATCTGTGTGTAAGATACGTTTTTTGCTGTAAAATACCCTGTTCCGTGACTGCCATTTGCATAGCCGGTGCATAAATGTCCTCCAATTTTTGCAGGTGACATGAAAGTGAAGGTTAAAGTGGACGAAGTAGTTCCAGAGAGAGGAAGAACAGTCCAGGAAGTTGAGAGGAGTTTCTTTGAAAGTGATAAAGTCAAAACGAAGACGGAAGAAGTCGGTCAGTCGCTTGATGGGCAACATGATAAGATGAACGTGAAGGGCATTGGTCATGAAAGTATTTCCTACACAATGTCCTGTCAGTCGCTTGATGCTCTAGAATGCCTGGTGAGACAATATGAGAATGGGAAACTACAGGATCTGATGGAAGATGAGTTCCTGTCTGATGAACTTCTTGATAAGATTGGGGCGTATTACCTAGCGATTGATGTAACCATAGACTATGAGGAGTATTTGATGTGCAGGAACGAGCTTATCCAGATATATGGTAAAACAGTCATTATTACCATAAGACATAGCCTACCGATATACATTCGCATCTTTGTCTATACCCTCCCAAAACCATTGAAAATACTTTCATTTAGGAAATGCCTCATACATTTCAGCAGCTCGATAGATTGTACACAACACGCTTTTTTAATCTGGCTCTTCAACCCTTCCATTAATGCTCAGAATGCATCTGATAAATAAATATTTTAGATTGTGTATCCATTTGACCTTGGAATAAGCATGCAGAACCAGCTCATATTATATTTCCCATGGATATTTCATTTTTTACTCAAACGATGGTGGCCAACTTTGGACAATGCAAGTAATCATGTATCCTACAGTAAGGGATAACTTTCGCAGCAGTAGTCTAAAAATAATCCGTTGTATATATCATAGATCGCCATTTTGAACAGTAACTTACCGGTTGTAGGCATTTTCACTGTCAGGAATTTCATCTGATTGTGCAATATAACTTCCTGTTTGAATTGAGTACTTCTTTGACGATTATTTATGTCAACGTGGCTTTCCTTCCTTAAAATTCCGTAATCTATGATATTTCAGCGATAATATAAATTCATCGATTCTCAACAAAATTGTGCAAGTTTGGTATTTACAGCTCTGTGAATGTCCTTTTCTATGAATGCAGGACTACCTTCTGAGACAATTGAGCAAGAACAAGATACTGACAAAAGTCGATCTATGGAGTCACAGGAGGTTGATGTTGACAATATACCCACCAGAGTAAACAGAGCCAGAGACCTTCTGAAAGAATTTGAAATGGAGGGAGACAAGGTGACTGAGGCACAGATAAATAGGCTTGACAAGCTTTTGCTAGAAAAGGCAAAGAAACGACAGTTGGATCACCAGCAACGTTTACAAGATTCTGCAAAAGGCAAGTGAGAAAGATAGGAAGAAGCAGAACCTCATGACAAATCATGATGATACATTAAAATACATTAAAATGTCCCTAATTACATACCTATGTAAACATTGGGTTTGTATATAAGGGCATTGAGTACATGAATATATAGATAAAAGATAGACACACAGACAGACAAACCTAGATATATGGATAGATATATAGAGGGACAGATAGATGAATTGATGAATTATGAATTTATGAATTGATGGCCGGATGGACAGAGAGATGGCTGGGCTGACAAACAGATGGATAAACGTTTGCATACATGCATGCACATACAATATCATACATACACACTTCATACGTACCTACCTACATGCATGCTTACATGCATCCATAAATACATACATACATACATACAAGCACCAACAAAATTGAATAATCTCATATTCTTCTAAATCTCATCTTGAAACAATTCCACTCATAATGTCAGGAAAAACAACTTAAAGATTGTTCTTACTTCACAGAAGTGACTAATGTGCATTTGCTAACGGATGAAGAAATAACGGAGAAGAATGAAGACCTTGAGGCAAAGGTCAACGAACTGTCCATAAGTAGTGGGTTGATAAGATCACAAAATAGAGACAGGGGTCGAGGAAGGGAAATTGTACGATCGGTGGTGGCTGAGGGAGATAGAAGAGAGGAATGTAAATTAAATACTATTTTCAGTGAGTTTGTAGATGTGAAGACGGAGACACGAGTCCTTGCTACCAACCATCCTGAAGTGGCGATGAAAACGGAGAAGTTATCAGCGTATGCAGATCATATTGTCCGTAAAGCAGAAATCCCTGGAGAAACAAAGAAAGTGTACCTGGATGTTAGACGAGTTGAGAAAGGTTGGTTTAAATTTTTGGTAATATTGTTAATTTCCTCGTTGGTGTATCTTAACCATCACATTCAGATTATTGTTACATGCCTCATATATCGAACATAGTTGATGACGTCGCGGGCCGCATAGCCATCACTTGACTGACAGTGAACTAGAACTACATTTTCCAGAGTGAACCAGAACTATATTTTCAACTTTACAATTTCGGGATTTAAAATGCGGCTAGTTTTCAATCTGGTTCGAACTCACAACATACGGCATCAGTCGCCTAGCGAGAGGCCACAGAGACAACCGCTCGGCTAAATCTCCACTCCCAAAAAATAGCGGTTCAACAGCCGGCTAAGTTGTTACATTTTTCTGACTGAGACCGCTATACACGTTGTAGAGTTCGTGAAGCACTCACTCACTCACGTTCACTATCACACATCGCACATACAAACTTTATCCAAGCGAAGCAACGAATACATCCCTTTAACTAGGCGAACGATAACCTCAAGGACAATTCTGTCCACCAGCAGAGCTACCAACCCAGGGTAGAAAATACGGCTAGTTTTAAATCAGGTTCGAACCGACAACATACGGCATCAGTCTCTGTTTTGCACAGAAAATACCATTTAAAAAAATTCTGTGAAAAAATTCACAAAAACCGATTTACAGTGATTTAAATATATCTATGCACTGTTCAAAGATGAAAAACATTCTAATTTTTTCATCAGATTTTCATAAGATGTAAGCCCAAAAATTTGGCATAAACACTATGTATGAGAGGCATGTAAAAAAAACATCCTAGCTCAGGCAATGGATCAGGTACCCTTGAGGCAGGAGATCATTTACCCTCCTTACGTCACCTACCCTTGGGGCATTTGGTCCCATGTCTGAGCTATAATATTTCGAAAAGAACACTAGCAATGAAAAAATCAAGATGTGTAGCCGATCAAAGGGATGGTGCTCATGACGTTAACCTTGATGATGCCCGAGGTCAGAAAGCATTGGTATCATCACTGTTACCCTCATGAGCACCAGTCCAATGGCAGTCAACAAATCGTGATCTCGCCATTGCCAGTGTGTTTTTATTACACCGAACAAACACTTTTGTTTTCGAAACATTGCACACAAGGTAGTCCCGTGTCGAGACTCGCCACTGTTCTATTTCTTGCACGATCGAAAA
The DNA here is from genome assembly GCA_001465055.1 of Ptychodera flava. Taxonomy (NCBI): domain Eukaryota; kingdom Metazoa; phylum Hemichordata; class Enteropneusta; family Ptychoderidae; genus Ptychodera; species Ptychodera flava. The sequence continues at coordinate 95,724 of LD351246.1, forward strand.
GCTAGATTAAGTTGAAGGTCAACTTAAAGTATAACACGAAGAGAATGTTCTTTAAGCTTTCCTTGTATAAAAGAAACAGCATTATCAACAGCAGTGGGGGCATGAGGAGAAAATGTGCTATCAGCTTTTTTGTGACCCCATAATGTTAGAGGGTACCGTCTCAGCCCCCAAAAAAGAAAAATGTTGGTGCCCCAATGGT
>LD351247.1:3834-14050 GCA_001465055.1 Ptychodera flava
TTAACAAATTTAACTACGGGGTGCTAACGTTTCATGGGGGGGGGGCTGGTCCCCCCTCTTGACAAATTAAACTAGGGGGTGCTAACGTAACGTATCAAAAGAGGGGGAATCCCCCAACCCCCTGTCTAGATGGAACAGTGGACTAATGTTAGTAATCTGACACATAAAATTAAACACTCCTTAATACCTTTCTCTCCTTGTTTCTTCAGACCAGATTGTTGCAATTGATGTTCTAATTCCGCTACTTTGTCCTGAAGCTCCTTGATCAGTTTATGGTTCTGTTCAAGTTCACTCTGTAATTTCTCTCTCTCCATACTGTTCCCAATATGTTGACTGACCAATGACTGCTGAGTACTCTCTAACTTCTGTGTCAGTTTCTTACATCTCTCTTCCAAGGTACCCTTCTCTTCATTTGCCTCCTTCAGTTGAGATTCTAGAGTTGCCCATTCCATCTCAGATTTAGATTGGATATCTTCAGTGGCTGACAGCAACAAAAAGTGGACACATTTAAACCAACAGTAAGTGTGAAATACTTAATATTATCACATGCATAAGCCATGTTTATCACCTCTGAACAATAAATACCAGGATTTATGCTTTGGACATTCACATCAGGACAATTAAACGATAATAAACCACGTCTATAGGTCATACATTTAGGTGCATCGTAAGTTTTTCTGCATAAAATTTTTTGATATGCTTGTCAATGTAAACAACTAGCTCATATTTGTCGCATGATCAAAATTTGTGTCTACATGAACATTTCGTACGAAATCAGTCATAATTATTAGAATACGACAAAATCATACATTAACTTAGCAGATTTTGAGTCCTTGTGTTTTGAGTTTTGTTGCCAACATGGGGGTTCACATTCGTATAAACCCCACTGCCACCGGAACTTTTGACGCACAGAGTACACTTTTATGTGGTAGACATACAGTTTCAACTACACTGCAACAAGGGAACCGGGTTATGTGGCCTTCGATCGTTCAGGCCACATGCTGAGCCTCCAAAAGTTGTGTAATGAAATCAATACTTCCATAGACTACATACAACAATAATAATCCTCGAGCAATGAAAACAGAAGAGTGTAATGCCTGCATATTCCTCAGGAATTATGTGAATTGTTTATGGAAATAATGAACCAGTAGCTTGTCGCATTGCTGTGGATCAATTGATTAAGATAGAAGACGCCTTGGAGACAGATTGTCTGATGTACTCCATTTAATATATCCAACATTCTTTTCTGATCTGCCACTTGTTGGGGCTCATTTTAAAGTTCTTGGAGAAAGAAAGGCATTCAACATCTTAGTTTTTCAAAAGTCCAAAATTTAATTCCCCCATAGAGTAATAACACAGGAATGGCGGCCTTTTGAATATTTGAATATCGCAAAATGTTGGGTAACTTGTATCGCTAGTTCCAAACTTTGCATGGTGATCCCAGATTTTCATTGTTGTTTTGGTAAGAGAACGGTCAAAAGTCTTTAACTTTTGAGGCACGACTAACTTAAGCATTGAAACCTGAGGGTCAGGTGTGATGCTACAGGCTGTCTATGCTTTTGAGATTCAGAAGATTTTTGGTATGGAAAAATAGCGTAACTTTTTCTGATGTAAATTTCTATAAGGCCTATGGTATCTTTGGAAATTGTGTATAACTTTGCAGAAGGTATGTGCTGACAGAGAAGATGTCTGGTATTTGCTCCGTATATATCGGTGAATGTCATGTTCCTCAGTCAAGCATTAAAGCACAACCTGAAATGATTGACAGCTCTCCCATGACGTATTGATATTACCCCAAAAGTTGTTCAAAGTTTAAATGTGGAATCGTTATGGAAAACTACTAGTATTTTGAGAAAAATAATGAATTTTTGGCTTGTGAATATGATAAGTATTTATTTCCAAATATATTTTCTTCATTTAGGTTGGAAAATACAGTGATGTAATAACCATGTCACTACTCCTCGTATTTGACTCATGGTTGCACAGTCATTACATCACTCCTGTTTCCCTTCACGAAGAACAAAGAAAAATATTTGGGAATAATATCTATTTATCAGTATTGGTATTGATGAGATGGTAATATTCTAATATTAACAATATCAGTAAAATGTCACATGTAAATGGATGCATGAATGGTTATCTTTGACAGAGTGAGTACATGTCTAGGGTGAGTGTCAGTGTGGCCAAAGATCAATATGGATTACATGAGGATTGATATGTCATAAAATGTTTAACAAATACACTCTAAGTAGATGATTATGGATACAATCAGAATTTTGATGTTGGGTAATATTTTTTTGAATATCTAGTGATCTCCGTGAGAATTACAAAGATAAACCACAAGTACTTACATAGTCCTTGTTCAGTCGGAGAACTACCATCAACTCTTCCTGTGACCATTGTGTCAGATTTTTGACCAGTGTCTTCGTCCTGAGATTGTTTATATCAAAGTACAACAGTACGGTATATTTAATAGCCTGTACTTTCATTGCTTTCAATGAGATCAAGAATTGAATTTTCTCTATGATGAATAATACATTTTAAATGATTGTGTCATTCCTGTGTCGAAATTAATCTATACTGTATCTCTCTCCATTGATAATAATTTGAATTTAAATCCAGTACTTTTGTTTAATAATCGTAAACTTACATCAGTGAGTATCTCTTCATCATCTTCTCCCTCAATGACATCATGATACAATTTGACAGGTTCAAGTCCACCTCCATCTCCTAAATGAAAATAAGGATGTGAGTTAAGACACCTTGCTGCTGTAGAACCTCTGTGAAATACCGGTTAATAGTTGTATCTAGGATTGATTATCCTTAATTAAAGTTAAAGTGTTATAAATAAAGTGTATTTTATCTAAAGCAGGTATTTTACATCTAACACGGCTAAGGTTTACATATGAACTTTGCAGTCTCTGGTTTTATCTAGATTGAGAAGATTGACTGACTTAGGGATGCTTTCTGCAAGGAAAGAGAATCTCCTGGTTGGATTGATACAGCTACATTTCCAGAAACACCTGTTTTGACTCAAACAGTGCTGCAATATCATAAGGTAGGGGTTTTCAATCGTTTACACTGCATTTTAAGATGTGCACACTTTGTCCTATAACGTACCCCTGAGTTGTGTCTGAGATGTCACATATCACTTGAAGTGGACTCTCTTCATGAAATGTGAAGAATGCATTCAATAATAATAAAGTGACAGTAAGTGAATGTTATCGTCATCCAATTGTCAAAACTTGAGAAATGCAACATATTTACCACTGTGACAGCTATTTATATAGAGATATAAAATTTTCTATTTGGTCGGGTAGTTAATTTGCTTGTCAAGGTATGAAACACTGTAAACTTACTATTTATGAAGAACAGTTGCAGTTCATCAAATCTGGCTTGGTCATATGTTGCTTTCAACTTGAGTTGTAATCCAACTTTGTCAGCCTCCTCGCTCATCTTATCAGTTATCAATAGTGGTTCAAATGAGTCAGGAAAACTACCAGACAGACAAGTTTGTTTCAATCTGTACAGGTTATACAGAGTAGGTAGGTCAAGTGAGATTGCCAAGGAATCTTTTTTGGTACTCATGGTAACTGTTCCTTCACCAAAACTATCCCTGCAGTTTTGATCTACTCTTTGGAGAGAAGTGTTATTTGTTATAGCCTCACTTTCAGTTTTGTCCATTTCTGCTTTGATCTTCTCCCATGCTGCTTTCAGTTGCTTCTTTTTCTTCCTGACTCTCTTTGTTTGGACTTGACTGTCAAGATCTCTCATTTGTTGCTGGTAGGATTCTTCATCTAGTCCAACATGAACTGTGAAAGCATTTGAATCTGGTGTTTAGAAAACAGATGAGAATAAGTCAATACATATATCAGTCAGTCAGTATATATATGACATTTCATGGCCAATTGTTGACAAAGAATTAAGCTACCCTAACATAAGCTAGCGATGCAATCTTTGTGTATCAGAAAAGCGCCATTGTCAATGCTGACAAATCTACGCTGTTGAACAAACGTTCTGAGTTGGTTTCAAAATGTCACAACAAAACAGATATTATTGATCAAATTGTAACAATACCTACAAATAGAATGGTGCTTCCCAAAGATATAACTGAGACACTGAAAGTGTGGGGCTAAGAATCCTTTCACTTCATCTGACTGATGATTGCAAGATACACAGAATTTAAGTAACAGATATTCAGATATTATTACTTTGTACTTGAGTTAATTTGTATAATATGTATAGGATAAAGCCCGAGTACGAGGGCTCTTCTGGTATATAAAGTCCAACCCAACAATAAAATGTCGAGGCCGCAGGCCGAGACATTTTATCGTAGGGTTGGACTTTATATACCAGAAGAGCCCAAGTACGAGGGTTTTATCCGACTTAAAAACTATCGCCCCTAACTGATATATTTTCGTTTTCAATGTGTTTACGTCAACCGTTCTCTTTGTCAATGTAACATGTTTAGGAAATGAATTAAAACTTTTATTTGTGAAATAGCCTTCCAATGTAATGGAACATCCTATAAATGCCCTAGGCCACATTATATAAATGCCCTAGGGCACAGCAGATTTTGTGTTCCAGCTGGTTTCCGCTGTGTTACCAAATTTGAATATTAAAACGTACCAGATGTCTACAGAATATGACATGTTCACTTTTGATTGGACAGTACTTTACTACAGCGCTGTCATTCTTTTCTGGAATTTGGTGACCAAGGCTTTACGAGTAGATAAAACACCCTGAATTGAGCACTCTGATTGGTCAATCAACAGTAGATAGTTTTTATATATATATATATATATATATATATATATATGAGTATATCGAAGTATACAAATGTCCTAGTGTGACATTACAGTGCTTGATGCTAAAAGCAGAGCGTTCTCAGTGCTTGATGCTAAGAGCAGGGGGTTATAAATAATCAATCATTGTTTGTCCAAGCATTAAATCGCAGCACCATGCGGAAAAGCAAAACCCATGGATACTGTGCATATATGCACTGAAATCTTCACATAAACTGCACAGAGTAGTCCAATGTAATGCATAGGGGTGAATGTTTTCAACTTTGACATTGTATGTTGTTGTTTCCTTTGTAATATCATCAATTTTTGAAAATGGCGGGAAATCAAAATGGCCATTAAAATTTGAATTTACTTGCCAAATGTTTCACAAAGGAGTGGTTTCCTAATGCAGTAACAACCAATATCCCTTTACAGAGTAGAATTTGAAGTCAACAAATTTTAAGAGTTACAGCAAGTGGGCCTTTAATCGCAGTGTAATCTTTATCTTGTTCAAACTTGCATATATACGGTAGTCCCAGAGTGTATTTCATAATAAGTGTATACACACACCTAAATTTGTTCATTCTCACAAACTTATCATAAAAATAATGCTAAAAGATACAGCTGGTGGGGTCTTGATGACAGAAATGCCCAGACTTCAGTTTGTCAACATAGCAAAAATATTTATAAAACATTGGTAGATATTTTAGTGTGAACTGAAAATTAACTTTTTGCCTATTCAGATGCAGGCTATTTCAACAAGCTTAACACTGGGCAAAGCAATGTACCTTTAACACTTTCACTATCATGGTGGACCTCTACAGTTCACAGAATACAAGAAACTGCATTTATATTACAGAAAACAAATATAACAAAGAAGTCATAAACAAACTACAACTATTATACATCACCTGTATTTTCTTTAGCTTTTGTTGAGTCTAATGGTGATGGATTGCTTGGATTGGTACTCATTTCTTTCATCCTCTGAGTTTTGTATTTTGTCTGGTTTGTTTTCATAGGACCACTTTCATTTCTTTCAGTCCTTCCAGGCTTGGATAGTTTGCATTGACTATTTCTGATTTCTTTCCTTGGCACCTTAGGATTTCTTGTTTTGTCGCTTTCATTCATCTTTCTATCCCTTTGATATCCTTGTTTTGTTTGTGTTTTTGTTTTACTGGCCATGTCTTTTTCCTGAAATGCCTCACTTTGTTTGCTGTTCTTAGAAGTTGTTTCTTTGTCTCTGACTACCAAAGATTGTTTTTTAATAATATCTGTTGTCTCCATACCTCCTGTATCTGAACTCCCAGGCTGCATTGCCTTGCCTTCACCAGTTTCCGTGTCAGTGAGCAACATCCCATGGTGCACTGCTGTAGTGTCTGTATCTTCTGAGGCAGACATCCCACAGTGCACTGTTGCAGTGTCTGTTGTCACTCTATCTTCTGTAGTAACTGTATCTTCTGTAATCCCATGGTACACTACTGTACGCTTTGTAGTCTCTGTATCTTCTGTGGCTGACTTCCCATCATGCACAGCTGCAAAGGCTGCAGTCTCCATGTCTTCGGTAGTAACTGTATCTTCTGTAATTCCATGGTACACTACTGTACGCTTGGTAGTGTCTGTATCTTCTGTGGCTGACTTCCCATCGTGCACAGCTGCAGAGGCTGCAGTCTCCATGTCTTCTGTAGTAACTGTATCTTCTGTAATTCCATGGTACACTGTTGTGGTTTCTTTTGTTTTTATTCCATTTCCTACTGACATCCCTTGGTGTGTATCCTCATGTTTATCATTTCCTTTTTCCCTGTCTTTCCCATTTCCTTTATGCTGTCCTGATATATAATTTGTATATTGAAAATGTAATGTTAAAATCTACTTATGTCTGGTGCACCTTATCTTATCTACTGTACAGCTTATTCATAGGTAGATTTATATACAAGAATATGAAGTGTAATCTGTAGAATTTAATGTTTACTGACTTATGCATCAAGAGTCTAAGTTACTGAAATGAACTCAAGTGTTTGACTAGAAAATGTAGTGCAGATCTACTTTGCATAAAATACCTCTCAAACTTAAACTGGCCAATGTGAACATTATTTTACAGTTACTTCAAAAGTCAGACTGAAATGTATTGTGCCTGAAATTTATTTCTCTAAAATTAAATGGTTCCTTCCCGTCTAAAGCGTCTAGTTTGCTTAATATGATGGAGATTTGTGATTTCATCAAAGTGTTACCAGTTTCCTTGCTAACATTAAAAAAGGTCACAGGGATGCCAATTGCACATTTAATGGTATCAGATTTAAAATTATATACAAAAAGTGCCAAGAATGTGCTTTTGCTATATATGATCAAGACAAAGTAAGTACTATTTGTTAGTACTAGTACTAATACTATGCTGAAAAAAGTTTTTAAGGGATCTGTAAAACCCTAAATTTTTATACAGTCATAATATTATATGTTTTAAAAGTTTCCAATGGATTTGGTTAAATATGATAGCTTTTGACAAATACAAAAGTGTTTAACTAACCCAATTCCACCTATTTTATTTCAAATATCAAGTTTGTGTGTTTTCCTTGATGCATGCTTAAATAATCTCCCACATATACTTCTTTCATGGAATCAGGGCTGCCTGTTTTATTCAAATAGTCCAACATTAGCAAAGCTTTTAAAAAGATATGAAAGATAAATCCCCAATCATTGATGATTGATATTAGAGTAAGACATTCAGCCATTGGTATTTGTGTTGCTTTAATATTGATTTTGTGAAAATCTATTGGACAGTTTTGTTTTTGTTGTTTTTTCATGGTTCTTAGTTTCTAAATTGCATAAATATTATAAGAACAGATAAAATGGTTGTTAAAAGGGCTGTAAATCTAGTTAGATATATAATAGCAACCTTCAAACGATTACGTCAACTATCTATTGACACAGAAACAAGCGAGTTTCACTAAAACCTTAAAGCATTTTCAATTAGAATATTAAATCACCTTGGCACTAACGTGTCCCATACGATTACCATGTCAATCGAAATGGCATATATGTATATCATCTTTTTATACCATGAAGGTTTCAATATTTACCCGTAATCTTTATAAAATGTGAAATGGGTTTCAGCCTACACTGTGATCAGTACCTGATTTATTGGTCCTTTTCTCCTCTTTGAATACAGCAGCAAATTTTGCCAAGCTTTCGGTGACCACTTCACTCTGACCGAAATCTTCTCTGAGTTTCCTTGCCTGATGAAAAGCTTCAGTGTTGTAAGTTAGACATCTTGATATTTTGTTTTCTATGTATGTCGATGTCAATGTCATGACACACAAATCTGTATGCATTGGAAAGTGTTTTTTAATCATACTAGCAATGTGTGAATTATCCTGGACTCTTGTTGGTAGACCAGCTGCCATTGCTTCCAAGCCTTCAAAACTGTAGTCAGTGTAGCATGATGGAGGAAGGCAGAGGTGAGACTGTTGAAGAACTCTTAACAATTTCTGTACTGAATAGGTTGGATAAAGTTTTGGCATGACATGAGCACTGTTAAGTTTTTCATTGAGATATTGTCTTGTTTTATTTCCATCCTCCTTTGAAGTACCTTTAATCTTCCAGTCTGGGCATGGCTTATGTGATTCCTTCAACGTGTTAGCAACATTTCCAATAGATGCAGCTATTAACTCACATGTTTTTAGGGCTTCCTCTGTGTCAAGCTGCCCATAGGTCAATATGGTGCGAGCTCCATCAGTGTCTGTTCCATTTACCAGTTCACAATTAAAGTAAAATTGTCCAGGTTTTGGAAGAATCTCTTCATGTGGGATATCTGAAAGTTGTCTTCCATCTACTTTTGCTCTGTACGCATTTTTAAAGTACTCATATATTTTAGGACCAATTGAAAACAGCATATCAGCTTCTTTTGCCATTTTCAACATATCTTCCTCTAATTCAGCTTCGTCGTCATCCATCTTGAAAAGACAGTTTTTCTCTGGGAAGGCATGGTTAATTAAAACTAGCTTTGCATCAGGGAACAGTGTCTCCTTGATATCTGCAGCAGCCCATCCAGTCTTTGGAGCATAACCAACCACATACTTGATATTCTTGAGTTTTCCTAGGTCTGGATAATGTATTTCATGCTTCAGTAACCAGTCGAGCTTTGGCAAATCTTTTTTCATAGAACCCCTCTCTTTCCGTTTTGCAGGAATCAAGGTAACTCCACATTTTTTAGCATCTGTTTTCTGGTCTTCACTGAGTTCTAAATCTATTACAGTGGAATATGCAATGAGTTGTTCACCAGCCTTGGTCTTCCTTACACAGAAATCATGGATTATAGTCCTGTGATAATTGGTCAGTCCACAAGCATCATTATTCCAAATGTCAAAAGTAAACAGGACCCCATTTCGCTCAGGAGGGGATAGCTGGTGTAACTGGGCTTGAGGAAAACGACTTTCATGGATAGTAGCTGCTGCATTCTCTGTTTTCGGAGAAAAACTAACAACATGCTGTACATTTTGTAAGTCCTTAAGTTGTGGGTAGTATTTATCATGGTTGAACAGCCAGTTCAATACAGGTGGGTCTTCTTCAGGTTTAGCCCGTTTACTCCTTGTAGCTACAATCAAAGTAACTCCAACACTCTCTGCATCTTTCTTCAGGTCTTCACTGACTTCTACATCAAGTACGGTACAATAGAGTTTAGAAACTTCATCAGACTTCAGTGTATTTTCACAGAAATCTTTGACCAGTGTTTTAGTTGGTTGTAATGTCAGGTCATCTGATGCTGTATTCCATGATGTTGATACAAGCAGTGCTTCAGAGAGTGTGTCTTCCATTGTCCCTACGTACAGGAAAAATAATGAGTTGACAGGATTGACAGGAGAAATATCAGTATTGTGATATCATGGTATTGATATGAACATCTAAGATTTGTGATCGGTGGTATACCTACTTAATGATCAACATAGCAGAATTTATTCAGTTTTTCCAGCAACTCTTGAAATAGTTCATAAAATGACAATGTTGGTAAGTAGTAAAATTATTTGATTTCATTAATGCATTGTAGAAGTTGATACACCACTACTTTTCTTTTGTATGTTTCAAAAAATAACCCTTTGGTAATGATGTTATCAAGATTTAGTCTGTTTTTATATCAAAATATGCTTACAAAACGGTACGCCTGGTTTACAGTGAATACTATCATATTTTAACGTAATCAACAATCACCATAGTCCCCTTTACATGTGTCAAAAACTTATTGTGTTATCTGGTACACAAATTATCGAAAAGAGTAGGAGAGATATACAAAGTTTAATCAATTCTTGTTAGGGAAACTTTGAACAAGCAGTCATTGAATGCATTTTTAGCTCCCATAGCCATATGTATATATGGCAATGGAAGCTATTCTTATAGGCTAGGGAAATGTCTGTATGTATGTATGTCTGTATGTCTGTATGTCT
>LD351247.1:20145-31268 GCA_001465055.1 Ptychodera flava
CGTGCTCGAAAACTAGGATCGATCACGATTATAAATTAAAAATTGCCTGTTTTTGGAAAAGAAACTGCGCGCTGCAATCAGCAGTTTTGTCTATTGTGCACCGTGCCTACGTGGGAGGCTTATCGTGAAAGACCGAGATTTACTATCACTTGCAATATACCAAAAATGATCAGGTTTCAGAATGTCAAAAGATGCTATTTATTATCTGCTGCCCTTCATCAACAATTCCTGTAAAATGTGTTAATTTCCTTACAACTGCAGTTACTGTAATGTCTATCAGATAGATCACATTATGCAGAAATTAGAGAGAAAATGTATTCAGAGATAATTTCAAATGTGTGTATGTATGATAATTGTTTCAAAATAGATGTTATAGAAATGTAATGTATGAAAATGGCTTATAATTTATTACACAAAAATTCAACAAGGAAGCCTCAAAATATTCTAAACAGTTTGCTTTTTGATGAAAACATTCACATGTTAACATATGATATTGGATAGAAAACAGCATACCTTCGTTGCTATGGCTTTGCTGAATTTCCCCTATCACAATTACGCATCTAGATCTGCTGAATTTCCCATGCAGATTCAAGTCCATGAGTGAAGCGCTGAATAACAGAAGTTAACAAAAAAATTTTGAAGTATCCCAGACTGTGGTAAAATTTGACTCAAAAGATGTTTGGAATGTAGCTGTACTAAGTTTGCTCAACATGTAGGTATGCCACACTGAAGTCACAAGCTGATTGTGTTAAAATTGCTGCACTACTGAAATGTCAAAATAATGGGTCCATAGTTCAGTCTTTGCTGACCTTTGCCTATCATGCAAAGTGTACCATTTTGCTCACAAAAGATAGGTATATTTGCATTACCAGTCACGTGATTGCATTTATGTCTTTGTTGAAACAGTAAAGAAATGGGTTTACAGTTCAATCTTTTTTGACGTTAATTATTGTGTCTGTCATGGTTCTTTTCTATTGACACGCCAAGTTACACATATTCCCTACTTTGGCAAAATTTGATTCAAAAGGTACCTTGAATGCTGTAGTCTTGGCTCAGAACATGTAGATATGCCAAACTGAAGTCACATGATTTACAACAAATTAAATCATTATTGATAGAAGGAACAGCTTAACCAGAACCACTTAAACAGTACATACTGGTATGTTTATCTACAGTAATGTATAAACTAGCAAAATCATCAACAGCTGCTAAAAGTCTTTCTTATCAAATTGTTCAAAACAAAGTTGCATGGCTCAGAACCACTGTAATGCATACTCTTACGAAAATGAGTCATCTTTAAATTTAAACAAGAAATCAATTTTGGACACTATTCTACCTGTTCACAAGTTAATGCTTGGCAGTCTTCCAAAGGTTCATTCCACAGTTTTGGCAATTAAGGGCTAGGATGTGCATCATTGACAACTTGATATATTGGGGACACATTAAGAACTTATTTCAAATTCAGTATTCTCAAAAGTTTATTACTCCTATTGGTTTAGATTTAATAGAATAAGTGATTAATACTGAGAGGTTTACAAATGTGAAATCAGATATTAGTGTGTAACTTTATAATATTCACCACGCTTTTCAATTATGTAATCTTGTAAAATTCACTGAGCTGAACTTCCAAGGATCAAACAAGTGTTTTCAGAGAGATCAGACCTGGTGAAAATTAAGCTTAACATCCCCTTAAGAACAGAAAGATGAGCTGATTTGTTTACGAGAGAGAATAAGAAAATTCCAATAAATTTATTCTAAAATAACTAAAAAACCCATGATTTTGAAGTATATTGTACAACTGATTATTAAAGACTATATTTGTGATCCATCCTTTCTTTTTCAGATTAGTTTTTAAAAAGTGTTTATCCCAGTTTTACATCATAATGTCATTTTCATGTAAATTTCCCTACTTATGTCATCATCACTGTTTATGTAAATTGTGATATTATCTTAAATCAGCAACATTTGCAATAATTTTGATGTGAGAAAAATAAAAACGAGTATAGGAATGAGGAAGTCGTAATCCTTTCACAACCATGGTTTCGACCAAAACTCATTATATTCAATAGTGATCTTTTACAGAACACTCGGGTGAACAGGTCACCTGTAAACTGCTATCGTCAAAATGAATTCATCACACATACAGCATTACATTCACTTGAATACATTCACACACAGTAGGTGTAGTATAGACTTGTCCCTTTTGTGGATATAGAGCACAGTTCAGAACTTTCTTTCTGGCCTTTAACATCAATTTATAAATGGAACCCTTAGAATCATTATCTGTATAGCCTACCTATTGAAACTACAGCTAATTTTTACGGTGAAACTAATCTTCAACAACTTTTATCGTTGGTGCTTAATCAGGTCAAGTCAACAACTCAACTAGCCGTTGAATCCCTGAAGTCTAATGGGCCTGCTGCAAAAGTGCAATGCATTTTGAAAGATATTGTACAGCAAGCCACACATATAAGATATATGGCATTGATAACTGCTGTTGTATGTTATCTTTTATGGGCATACAGTTAAATAACATTCAAAGTTATCTGCAGCTGTCTTAAAACTGGGTCTCTCAATAAAGTTATTACTTGCAAGAAATCAAACTGACATGTAAAAGAGTAAGAAGTGAACAGTTACAAAAATTTAGTTTGTCAAATTCTTCAGGGCATAATAACATTGTACAATTTCTACTTCTTTCAACATCAAGAGAATATCAAGACAAAGACAAAATATTACTGTACTACCACAGTGAGTCCCACACAGAGTTATTGTTAAATATAAAGTACTGTAACCATAGTAAAATAATGTTGATGGTTCATATCATCTTAATGCAAAAATAGATACAAGGACTATAAGTTTGACATAGAATCAAGTGGTAATTGCACCTCCGTTATTCTGTCAGTTAATTTTTACCTAACATATTTGTATTTTAAATTTACTTTATATTCAAAATACATATAATCAGAGCAATAAAAATACAAAAACAGCACAAAAAGTACAGTTCATCAACTGCATTTTCTTTGCCAAATATCTTCATGCCTTGTGAGGGGTCAAATCTGTTGCATTACCTCCAGCTTTCTGACGTATTTTTATCAGCTGTCTCTCATGAAATATTTATGAACAATTTGTCCACTTCCTTGTAATCACAGTAATTTTTATCTGACATATATCACAGTATGCAGAATACTGCAGAAACACATGATTCACACAGAATTTCAAATGTTTGTATAAATGTCATTTGCTCTAAAGGGAAGTGGCGAAAATTCTTTTTTGCGAAAATTCAACAAGGAAGCCTCATGAAAACTTTGACACAACTGGATAGAGAAACAATATCATACCTTAGTTGTTATGGCTTTGAAGTTTCCACTGACACAAATAGACGTCTAGGTCTGCTGGAGGTCCAATGACGATTGGTCCAGTGAACCTCTGAGTAAAAAAAATCGAAAAGTGTACAAGTATCCCTGGCTGTGGTAAAATTTGACTCAAAAGATGCCTGGAATGTTGCTGCGCTTGCGCAAAACAAGTAAGCACTGAAGTCACATGATTTACAACACACTTATTGTGCTACGCTGTGGAAACAGTAAAGAAATGGGTCAAGAGTTCATTCTTTGCTGACCTTTGCCTATAGTCATACGATTCATGTGTGCTCAAATGACCCTTGGTTAATCATTGCTGCTAGAAAGAACACCAACAGGAACCAGTTCAACAGTAGATATTGCATTTATCTTCAGTGAAGAAGATCTTTAAAAATATTATAAGGAAATTGCAAAGCACTCAGGGTATGCACAAAGACATTCCTGGCAATTTTTTTGCAAAGAGTATTGGGCATACACAGGGCCAGTGGTCAAATTCATACTCTTGTGAGAATGACAGTCATCATTGGTAAAATCTGTTTACAGCAGGTCCATTTTGAACACTATTCTACCTGCATGTATGTTCACAAGTTGATGCTTGGCAATCTTCCAAAATTCCCTACCACAGTTTAGCCAGGGGAATAAGATTTACCTCATTGACAACTTGACATTTTTAATATTAACGAATTTATTAGGAACACATTCAGAATTAATTTCAGAATTCTGTATTCTGAAAAATGTATTACTCCTATTTGTGTAGATTGAATAGCATGAGGGATTAATACTTAGAGATTTACAAATGTGACATTAGTTTAAAATTTAAAATTTGTAAAGTGTGCTAGACTTTTCAGATTATAAGTGATCCATGTAAAATTTAGTTCAACGTTCCAGAATCACACAAATCTGTGACAAAATTATATGGCTGAATTTTTCAGAGATCAGAACAACAACAGAAACTGCAGTTGAAAATTCTCTTCAGAACATCAGATTACTTTTAGGGGAGATGACAGGATAATTCCTATGAATTTATCCTATATTACCTGAAAAGAATATCTACAACTGATTATTAAGGACTATTTACATTAAAATTTATGATCCAACCATTCTGTTCAGATTAATTTTTAAATCATGTTTATAACAATTTAATATCATTTCCATGTAAAATTTGTCTTCGCAGCCGTTTTGCTATATTTATGTGATCATCAATTTTTCTGCCAATTAAGATAATATCACGTAATCTGAAAATTAAGCAGAACAAGCAATAATTTCACTGCGAGAAAAAGCTAGTGTACAAATGAGAAAGCCCTAATCCTTTCACATCCTTATTTTTGGCCAAAATCCATTGTGTTCAATAGTGATCTATTAACAGGCAATTGTGTTGAACAGGTCAACCTGTAAACCGCCATGCCCAAATACATTTATCACACCTATACAGCACTACATTCACTTGTATACATTCACACACTAGGTTATTGTCTCTGAAAACTCAGCAGCACATGCAATAATTTTGTTGTGAGAAAAAAAGTAAGGAAATCTAAATCCTTTCACAAGCACGCTGTTGGCCAAAACTCAATGTATTCAACAGTGATCTGTTTACAGGACAATAAGCTAAATAGGTCAACCTGTAAACCGCCATACATTCATCTCACGTATACAGCACTACATTCACTTGAATACTGCATTCACAAGCAACAGGTTAAATATACCGGCTGACTCTGTCCCTTTAGTGGACATAGCGTGGTTTAGAACTTTATTTCTTGCCTTCAACATCACTTATACTTCTTTCCTTTAGCACCATCTTCAATATCATATAGGACTAAAATAATGATATTATTTATAGTCTAGCCATGGAAGCTATCATTAATGTTTATAGCAAAACTTGGTTAATTATTGTCATCGTCGATATGTAGTTAGGTAAGTCACCAACTCAGCTGACTGAATACCTTAACTCTACAGGGCATACTGCCAAAATGAAAGGAAGGCGTTTTGAATTTGTACGCTAGCTATACAAAAGATATTTTTTATTTTTGCTGTAGTGATATTTTAGTATATGTTGAGAATGCTTCAGGGAGTGTGAAGACATTTGTTGATCAGTCCATGGAGGCAGAAAACAGACGATTTAACATGATTCTGAAGCGTTGATGGTGGGTTAGATCGATACACAATTACTGCAACAGGGGATGAGTCGCATTAAATTTAATGATTAATGATACAATTCAGGGTTAGACAAAACCAAGCTTTGGTCAACTATCCCAGGTCAAGTAAGTGTCAGGGACAATTAAAAATGTTCAATGCTAGTCAGACAAGATAATGAGTTTTGATAGATATTATGGGAATGACACAAATAAACACAACTTTTCACTTTCAAATGCATATTTTTGAAGTATGTGAGTCATGAGTTACAATATCCTTAAAATCACATCAATAGACGTCAAATTCTTCTTCTGTTGAAAATATAACAAAATACAGGCTAAACAACTATTTATACCCTAACCCTAACCACTGAGGAATGCCCGAGGACATATGATCTGGAGACTTTCTTCCACGGACCCATTGCCACATTGCTTATAACAGGTTTAACAAAGATGGTAGGTGTATTATTCTTCAAATTGGAGAAATTTGAAGCATGCACAGTTCAACTGACACAGATTATAGTAATTATTAATTTTTCTGGTTCTATAATGTGCTTTCTCTAAAAAGACTATATTTTGGCTCAAAAACCTGGAAAAAACACCTCATTAAATGTCAAACCCCTAACTGGTGTTGCTTTCCACAATTTATTTCAGCTTTCAAAATTTCAAATTGTCAAATACAAGCTGTTCAGTGATTGGTTGATGAAGGATATTTTGTTTAGTTAGAGTTATTGAGAGCCTATGAAATGGTCCGGATTTCATTCCATTTCCGTGTCACTTGATGATGTACTTTCATCGGAATCTGGTGGAGAACAGGCATAACAGAACTCCTGACAAGAGGATAAGAAAAACAAAGTTGCTATTCACAATCACATTGTGGATTTCTTGATGAAATATATGGGCAGTAGCTCAAAGTGCTCGAGAACAAAGGGGAGATCTGATTTGGTTCTGTATGTTTTATACATTGGTAATGTAATCAATTTTAGTGAATTGCAAATTTGTGTTGAATGTCTGCAATGATCAGGTGACCACTTTGAACCAATCATTAAACTTGTTGACATTTTTTGTTGAACAGCTGCAATAGCTTCTAATCAAATTAAATCATGTCACCAAATTAGGACATCAGAACAATATAAAAAAACAATCATTTTGCTGTAGTGATTCATTATTCTGATACAGTTGACTATACATAGCATATTTCTCCTACTTTTCTTTTTATAGAATGTGACATTCGTATTACATTTCATGTAATCCTTACTTGTATATTTGGAGATGGCTGGGCTAAATCTCACTTCTGAAAACAATTGGACTTTCTTAGAGAGCATCCTAATGTTTCATGAAACAAATAAACCCCTTAGAATTATGTTCATTTGTAAAGTTGTCTTGTGTGGGCCCAGCAGACTTCTTTAGCCATGCATCC
The DNA here is from genome assembly GCA_001465055.1 of Ptychodera flava. NCBI lineage: Eukaryota > Metazoa > Hemichordata > Enteropneusta > Ptychoderidae > Ptychodera > Ptychodera flava. Next base: position 27,051 of record LD351247.1, read on the forward strand.
TTCTATTGTTTCATAACTTTTATCCACTGGCATTGTGTGTCTTCATAACACTCTTTTCAGTGTCTCAAAGCCTTTATAAACCAACCTGTATGTCTCCCCAACACTCTTTTCAGTGTCTCAAAGCCTTTATAGACCACCCTGTATGTCTCCCCAACACTCTTTTCAGTGTCTCAAAGCCTTTATAGACCAACCTGTATGTCTCCCCAACACTCTTTTCAGTGTTTCATAACCTTTATCCACTCACCTGTATGTCTTCCCAACACTCTCTGCAGTAGGCCATGTTACAGTTCTCAGATTCACAGTGATGTGTGTTGGCATCCTCTCTTTCCTTACAGATCAGACAGTGTTTCTTGCCAAGTCCAACCAAAGCCAAACAACAACACAGCTTTGGAAAACTGTATCTGAGTGATGTCAGTATGCTGTGATCAGCCTGGATTGAAATATTGGGAAATGAAATTGGTGTATCTTAGTTAGCTTTAATATTTTTCCAATATTTTTGAATTGCCTTACCATATTGCTCGAGTGTGTTGTTGAGAAATAAAGTGAAATGAAATAAAGTATAATTTTCAACTACAATTATTATTGCACCCATTTGTGAGTTCACTGTGTTTGCTGACCTAAAAGGGAACAGTATTACCGTTTTGAGGCAAAAAGTATCATTCTGGTGACATAAACACAAAAATGTTAATGACGAACTCAAAATGTGGGGATGTTGTAAACAAAAATAACTGTAAGTGTAAAAGGAATTGAAAGGATGTGATACTGGAATAATAGTACAAACGTTAGCAGATTAGCCAGTCTATGTCTCAGACTGAAAGATTCGGTTGTGTGGGGGCGCTCCAGGACTAGAGCGAGAGGTACTAGGTCCTGGAGCGCACTCACACCACAGGGCGTGGCAGGAATTATTAGTGTAGAAGTTATGAATATGATCAATAAATGTCTTGTATTAAAATATTTTTCATTATACAAGGTATTTCAAAGAAAACAGTCTGTTAATTGCCCTCCCTAATCCCCTTCATTAATTTGTTCTGCCGATCACTGACGCGGGGGTTTATCGCCCTGACCAAATACCCCGTTAGCAGCTCACAAGGAAGTAGTCCGTCTACAACCTTATGAGCTGCTAACGAGGTATTTGGTCAGGGCGATAAACCCCCGCGTCAGTGATCGGCAGAACAATTAATGAAGGGGATTAGGGAGGGCAATTAACAGATATAGACTGTTTTCTTTGAAATACTATACAGAGATAGCTAGCGTAAAGTAACAGACACACACTAGACACAGGTAAGGCTTGTATAATGAAAAATAGTTTAATACAAGACATTTATTGATCATATTCATAAATTCTACACTAATAATTCCTGCCACACCCTGTGCTCACACATCTTACTCTTTCAGTATATCCACGTCTCGCATAATATATGTCTCACAATGCTGTTAATTACGATTACAGTCCAAACAAACAAACAATCAAGGGTACTGGGATACTTACCTCAAGATTTTCTTCATGTGCCAATCTTCTGACCTCTTTCTGCATATGTTTTAGAAAACCAATTCGTTTCTTCAAGTAGTCATTGTACAGGAATAAAATTCGTTTCTTTTCTCTCTGAAATATAGTAAAACGTAGTAATTGAAAATACACTGGGGCCTTTATTCACCAGTTTGGTATTCGAGTTGAAATCTCAATCAGCCACTCACTCCATTCCCATTTCCCGTAGTATTGCAGATTTTCCTTCCCATGCACATTCAGATTTGACAAAGAATCATACGCAGTGTGAATTGTATGTCGTATCAATCATTAAAATTCACCCATTTCCACCGTAAATCTGTAGCAGGCAGAGACAATATTTGTAGCAATTAATGAGTTACAACATAAAACAAAGTTTACGACTCAGATCATTAAAAAATAATTACGTACCGATCTGATTAAATTTTTGTGACTGATCAGAATATAAATCTTGAATGATTGGCCTAGTTGTTCAGAAGTTTCGTGGATTTTCAAAGTTCAATGTTAACGTGTTTATTACTGCACTGTCTTATATCGCTAGGTATTACTGAGAAGTCAACCAATATTAGGATTGATACGTTGCAATAAGACATGAAATGATAAATACGAATGACGGGGGTGTAAAAAGTGCATCTCAAATCACAGGGCTATGGAATGTGCCTGTTCGAAATCCAATCAGAAAACCGTGAATACATGTATGGAAGGTTTATCTTGATTCATGCTGTAGTGCCATGTAAACAGGCCATGTTACAGTTATTGGACTACATACCTTTGGGTAGAAGTAAGCACAGATAACACGACGCAGTCTCAGTCCGAAGGCTTCCAGATAGAGGAGGAACCAAACTACGAACCAACATCCAAATATGCATTAGGGGATGTTTCCATCTAAAAAACAATGCATATTCAATGCACATTCACCCCTTGAAATAGGGGTTTCAAGGGGTATGGAGCTTTGAATTAAAATTATTTGCCATCTCGTAAGCTGTTTGCAATATGTGATTAGAGATAGCGATTAAGTGGGTGTACAGGGAAGACATCTCTGCCTTACACACTTCACTCATACAGATAATCGTTCGCCTTGAACTTCTTTGAACATTATACCCTAATTTTCACAGAATGGGACCTATAAATATACTACAAGCCATATATATGTTAGTTCAAATTAATAAAAGTAGAAACAAATTCCGATATCCTGAAATGATAATACTGTTGTCAAGGTTTATATGAGACTGAGTTTGTGCCGCTTCACTGAACAATACCTTGGCATAAAGTAGTGCCGGCCAAGCTATTGGTATCTGAAGTTGTTGACTAAGTATTATGTAATGTCTGATTATATCTGATATAACTACTTTAGATGCATATTATCAGTGCAGAAATAGCCCAAAAAAGTGCACTGTTTTTTAGATGCAAGCATCCCGTCATGGAGATACAGAGTGGAAGACGGAAGATGTGACGGATATGGTAAACAAGCTAAAAAACGAAACAAAAAATTAGTGGTTTCTACAAAGAAAACTTCTCATTCGATTTTTCTCAAGAATATTTGGAGTATCTTGACTAGTCACGCTTGGAAAACCGTTTCTCGTTGTTCAATATGTTGAGATAATATCTTGAATTTTCCTTTGTTACGCTTGACAAACAGGTCAAATGCTGAGAAAATTTAAGATGAAAGTCATTCGGCAACCATACTTCACTCAGAAGCCACATAAAAACAAAAAAGAGCAGGGTATAAAATAACTCTAATAAAAACACAACCTGATGGTAATATTTTTTGTCCGAGTCGGTTGAACGTTTGCTGATGAAGAATGAGAGAGATTTTAAACTTGGCTATTGTTGTATACGATAGATGCGGTAGATGTAATTTGAATGTTTATTCCCTGTAAGGTCCATACCTGTATTGGTTGAGACACTGTCAATGGAATGTTCACTGTTGAACCCTGACAGCATTGTACGGAACAAGTGTGCAACAGTGCCATCACCATAAATCCGCAATCAAATGGCATGGGTTCCTGATTATGAAGAAATGACGTCAGGGATCACCAACTACACATTGCGATAAGTCTTACAGCATTTGGCCGACTGCATGTGTGCATGTTTATTGAGCGAACTATTGAAACTGTTTAATATTGTTTGTATCTGTGTCACAGACGTACAACCGAAAGTGTCAGACTTGCTCAGCATTAACTTTTCACATTTTCTCTAAGCTATGTCTAGGCAGAATCGATGGCCCACATTAATTTATCAGAAAAGTTTTTAAAAAATGTTGTTTGAAAATTCTCTGATCTGTCTTACCTTGACTATCCCTGGCTATCAATCTTGCCTTTCGTTCATTAAAGTTTTGTCATGAACTGGTGCAAATGTCGAGACGCAAAATGTCAAATCCTCGCTCAGTATGCACTGTGACTCGGCCAGTCAACCTTTCAGTCTATCATTCTGTCTGTCTGTCTGTCTGTCTGTCTGTCTGTCTGTCTGTCTGTCTTTACATCAGTTTCCCATCGATCAAGATAACTTACCTTGCAAAGTGATGGTGACTTGACTGTGTGTGGAGACGATATCAAGAATATGGTAAAGTAGACAGTCGAATATTGATACGATGATTGATATCAAGATGTTTAGAAACACTATCAAGGTTCCACGCATCTGTGGAGAAAGAGCGAAATCAAAGTGTTACATGAAAAACATGTTTCAGGCGTAAAGAAATGTAAACGTCCAGAAGA
>LD351253.1:0-14579 GCA_001465055.1 Ptychodera flava
TGTAATCAAAGCACCCATTAACAAGTGGGGACTGTGTCATCAACGATGACTTGTTCAAAAGTATTTTTATCTCAGACCTAATGAAGAGGACTCTATCCTCTCTGAGGACCTGTAATCAAAGCACCCGTTAACAAGTGGGGACTGTGTCATCAACGATGACTTGTTGTTAGAGTCTCTGAATATGTGAATCTGTCTTCAAACTTTGTGAGGTCAAAAACAAAATTTGACCGTAAACAATCAAGAAGGAAGGACAGAATCTGTTTGTGTCCTAAGGCAAAGGACACATGTGTGACAGTTAAGGGCTCATTGGCATTTTTCAGTGACGTGTGATATGTAACATATGAACAAAATGTTTAGCTAACTCGTATAGCCTCTTGTCCCCACACACACAGGGGTGCATGCGTGTGCGCACACACACACACACACACACACACACACACACACACACACATATATATATATATATATATATATATATATATATATATATAAACACTATACCAGCTTCATAGCTGCAATATATAGCCAGAAGAAGGCTGTGTAATTATTGTTACTTTTTGATGAAGGCGGTTGCAACATCAACCACCACCGCATGCCCCTGTCTGCATTATTACAGCTGGGAAGCAGGTATAGTTAAAGCCATGTACATCCCAGCCTGAACTGGTAGAAACACCTTAATATGTTTCACCATTTCACTGCCGGTGGCAGCCAGACAAATTCACCTCAATTTGCTATTGTGTAGGGTTATAACTATCATTAGGAATGATGGAGATGAAATAGGACAACCAAACAATACTATCACAAATCAAAAAATAATGTGATGAGCCATCTTTATGCATGCTTAGATCAATGAAGCCACTTTCTTCAGTTTTAGGGTCTCTCTCTCTCTCTCTCTCTCTCTCTCTCTCTCTCTCTCTCTTAGTCTCTCTCTTAGTTCTCAATATTGCTGGCAATCTGTAGGATACAAAGATATGGTAACTTGAATGAGTGTGAAGACACTTTTGAAAGCACTAATTTCTTTATAACTTCGCCAAAGATAATTTTCATTATAGATTTCAAAGTTTGTACTTGAACATTACCAATACGATTTCGGGTTAATAACGGCCCCATGTCAGTATCAGATTATCCCATGGGAAATTTGTTGAGTTGATAAGAATTTCAATAGAGAAGGAAAGGTTTACAAAGCATAAAGAACGCTTCCCATATCCACAAATGTAAGAACAGGGATTGAGAAGGGTGCCTGAAAGTTCAACAAATGTAGGATTCATGTATCAGCAGACTGAATGGAGGTTTTTGGTACTGGTAAATCATAGATACTAGGGTAAGACAGTCCGTGTCCCCATCCCGTATTTAATTTATCTTCCATTGGAGTCATATAGAAATGAATGAAGATAATGAAGGTTGCAGAATTTTTTCATACAAATTGATTTTAGTTGGATATTGAAATGGCTGGCCTGCGTATATCCTATGCACTAACATCAAACTTATGCTGGTTACACATAAAGTGTACAGTGGCTTGGTATTGTCAACTGTTATTGCTATGCGTTGCCCAGGACTTAGTGCAGCAAGTGAATATTTTTTTCTTAAAAACGTAAAACCTCAAATAAAGTATTAGGGGTTCTCCATGGAGAGCTTTTTCAAATGTCATCAGTATCAGTGAATTTCCGACAATACACAGCTGAAAGAAAATTAAACCCTATGTAATACCAAACATCTTTTTCTTAGCTCACATTTTGTATCTGTGTATATATACCAAAAAAGAGCTTATCTGGTAAGCTTGTATGTCTGTATGTATGTTACTATGTGTGGATGGATGTCAGTCCACATCGAAAACTCCAAAGCGGAAGCACCTACCATCTTAGTATTTTGTGTACAGGTACACCTAGGGGTGGAGATGTGAATTTGTTGAACATGTCGGCGTTAAAAATATGCAAATGGAGTAAAAAAAAGGGAGAAAATCCATCAAATCACTAAAACTCTGTAACCACAGGCTAGATTTGGTTAAAACTTAGTATGCAGGTTGTTTATGGTGATTTTAGTTAGATTTGTTAAAATTGTGGTGAAATTTTGATAGTTGTATTTTTAGGCCAATATTTCCCTTTTTTGGTCAAAAATCATCTTCTCTGAAAGCGCCTGTCCCATTGCCTGGAAACTTTGTATGCATGATCCTAGGGTTGGACTCTATCAGATTGTTCAAATTGTGGTGAAATTTTCATATATGTATATTTGGGGCAATTTTTCCCATTTTTGAAAAGTTCTTGTTGGATTGCTTTGAAACTTGGTACTCTTGATCCTACGATTGTCTTCTGTAGGATTTCCCAAAATCGTGGTGAAATTTTCTTATTTGTATTTTTGGGCCACTTTTTCTCAATTTTTGTCAAAAAATCATTTTCTCTGGGTAAAAATTCTGATTGCTTTGAAAGTTGGTATGCATGTACCTAGATGCAAGCTTAGTTGAGTATCTTCAAATTGTGGGTGAATTTTTAGCTCACATTTGGTATACCAATGTGAGGTTATCGTATAAGCTGAAGTGGGTGGCGCCTGTATGTATACGGCTAGTTTTCAATCGGGTTCGAACCCACAACATACGGCATCAGTCGCCTAGCGGAGAGGCCACAGAGAGAACCGCTCGGCTAAATCTCCACTCCCAAAAAAGAGTGGTTCAATAGCCAGCTAAGTTGTTACATTTTTCTGACTGAGACCGCTCCACACGTTGTAGAGTTTGTGAAGCACTCACGCACCTATGCTCACTATCACACATCACACATACAAACTTTATCGAGGCGAAGAAACGAATTTCATCGCTTTAACTGGGCGAACGATAACCTCGGGGACAATTCTGTCCACCAGCAGAGTTACCAACCCAGGGTAGAAAATACGGCTAGTTTTCAATCGGGTTCGAACCCACAACATACGGCATCAGTCGCCTAGCGGAGAGGCCACAGAGAGAACCGCTCGGCTAAATCTCCTCTCCCAAAAAAGAGTGGTTCAATAGCCGGCTAAGTTGTTACATTTTTCTGACTGAGACCGCCCCACACGTTGTAGAGTTCGTGTATATGTATATACGTACATATACGTACGTACGCACTATCCATATTTAGAGACACAATAACTGATAAGAAATTTTGATCAAGGATAATTCCAGATGTACAAGAAATGATAGCACTGATAGCATTAATTAAAAAATCCCCAAGGTTGTAAATACTTCAAATATTTAACATTTCCTGCCATCTGGCTATTGTAGCTCTTTATGTAAAGCATAGTCAATACAAAGGTATGGAATATTTGATATCCAGGGGGTTTAGAAGATTGATGAGGTAGCATTATTTTTTACCATATCCTTTGTACATTATTTTTACCCCACTCTCTAATCTTTTCTTTTTGTCAAGCCTTGTCTGGCTGATTTTTTTAATGACGTTTGCTTATGGATGTCGGATCTGCTTGTCCCATTACTAAATAAGTTGATATGCATGTTCCTGAAGTTGACCTCCAGTTCCTAAGGTACAGACCTTATTTGCTTTTGTCATTCTTGTTTTTCTGGTTTGAATATTTCTTGAATGGACCAATTCAAACCAAATCTTTGGCGCTATTTTTTCATATTTATATTTATGAGGCAATTTTTTTCCCACTTTTGGTCAAAAAGCATTTTCTCTGAAATTGCTCCTCCGATTGCTTTGAAACTTGGTATGCATGTTCCCATAGGTAAACGTAGTTTTAAATATATTCTTTCTGGCCTGCCACTTTGAATAAAATGTGACTGATGCTATGTTTAACAATAATAAAAAATGTTTCACAATTATGATTTCAATGCAATATTTCTTAGAGTAGTTAGCCTGTAACTTTTGTACCTGCATGGTATTTCCAGAGCGTAGAGAGTCGTTTTTTGGTCCAGACACAGCCTCTCCGGGGCGAGTGTGGTCCAGAGTAACTTGGCTTATTTGTGACGTATGCAGCATATGATATAAAACTGGACTGTGTTGATACTAATTTGCCAAGTATTTATCAAGATAAAAGCTTTCTGACCTTCTCCTAGTTGTCATTTAGGGTATTCGACAGTCGACGATGAACCCGATTGCCTATACCAATAGTGAAAGTCACTCGCAGCAGACATATGCGCCTTAATTGTTTACATCTATTTAATATTCCTGCAAAGTGTTTACAGGGATGAAATAACGACCGCGAATTAAATAGGACAGTCGCTGATACAATTAAACATTCAATGTTTCCTTAATGAATTTAATGCATTTTGTGGTCATGTGAGAAAAAGAATCTCATACACCAAGTACATGGGATCAGATTTCTCACACGAGTTGGGGATATCTTGTCTCACACTCGCCTGCAGACCGTGTGAGACAAGGCCAAAAGCGGAGGCTGGGGTCCGCGTAGCTGTGGGGGGTTAAAATCGTAAAGGCAGGAATCCCGTCTGAAAACACCACAGCTATGGACCCACAACTAAGGACCGCGGGCCCTGGGGTCCAGGCTATGAAAGGGAGACACGCAAAACAGAATGATGGGGATTGCCAACGAGCGTCTAATAGGTTTAAGACTCATGTAAAAGGTACACCGACAATATTGGAAGGTCATCATTGGAGGACTTTGGGCAGGTGTGAAGCTGTTGTCCTGCTTACCGGTGATAAGGTTATGTGTATAAATCAATATTGTACAATACACGACGAGTACGTACAGTACAATACAATACAAGGAGCAGCCTGGTAACCTCGAGACCGACAGTGCATACTATCATAGGGATCTGAGAAATGCCGTTCGGAATGAAAATGCTCTGATCTCAGGCCAGAATGTCCATGTCATCACATTTATATTTTTATTCTGCGTATTTTTGCTCTTTTTTCTGTAATACTTACGTCCCTTCTTTTCCACATTGACTTTATCAAAAGTTGTGTTCTTTCGTTTGGATTTCGCTCATTGTGTTTTTGCCGTGAATCATCAAAAAAAACCAAAAGAATAAGCCATACCTCTGTGGTTATCTTTAATAAGTGAAAGAAGATCGTCATTAGATTACAGTACAGTAACAGTTACAAGAATATCGCTTGACGTTTACCGATTGGTCTGATCCTAAGTTAATAGGGAACCGTCATTATTTACGGTCGGGTGGGTGGGGGGGGAGAGGAACATCATCGGAAAATGAAATTTTGAGTAACCCGGCTGCCAACCATGATGAATTTGAGTCCCTCAAACTTAGAAACGTTAGATATCAATACATGTATTTGTAAAATCTACAAAATTCAGCAATAGTAAAGACTTTCAAATCCTGGTGTACCCACCTACTTTATAATCGGTTATCTCATGACTGTTTAAAAAGGTGAAACCAACAAAATGAAATTAAAAGTCACAAAAAAACATAGATATAGAAACTCACACTATCAACCGTATCCAACCATACAGTATTGTTTAATTTGGATGGATGTCATGACAGGGTTTTCACTAGCATAATAATCGCAATCATACCAATCCATAATCCAATAACACTAGGTCAAAATTAGTAAGACAATTGTTGTAAACATAGACACAAAACAGCACAGAACAGACAGTAAATAGACGGTACACAAACAAAATCAAATTCATGAAAGAAAGATATATGGACTTCTGGCCAAAAGACCAAGAAGTGGTGTCAGGTGTTTCGAAAATAGTAAGCACATCCTGCCCCACATGTGGCACCCGCCATATATCAATCTTTAAGTCAGATAGGTAGTGGTCACTAACTAAGGCCCCATATCACCGATGCCATCAGTGATCATTTGTCGAAGAGAGATATTGTATTTATCTACCAGCTTGCGATACCTGCCAAAAAGGCGTTTGAATGTAGAGACAAGTCTTGCTCTGGTGTAACCTTGATTTAACAGTTTGTAAGAGAGATGGCTATGTCTCTCTACAAAATCACCATATGAACTGCATGCTCTTGCATATCTGTCTGGGCAGCATTTGTAAGTACAGAGGGGGAAGAGAACATGCACGCGAGAGGCTGAGAGGGAAAGTGTAAGGGGGTGTCCCCTCTCTTGCGCGGAATATTTTGAGACATTTATGTGTGATGCCGTCTGGTGCAATCTGGGAGGTGTTTTTAATTAATTGTTTTACTAAGTAAAATTGTTGGAACACTCCAGGGGGGAGCATGAGAGAGGAGCATGAGTGTCCCCTATCGCATCGAACATTTTTAGAAATTGATGTGTGCAATGGTGCAATTTGAGAGGTGCTTCAATTTATTTTGCACCGATAAATGAGTAAGTCCCCTTCTTTCTCTCTACAGTTTTAGCGACCCCCTTGTAGCTTTCAATTTTTTGAGTGACCCCTAAGATTCCTCCGACCACCTAGGCCGAAAATAATGACGCCACGGCTCCATTAAAGGTCAACATGTTAAGCCATAAGGCAATGTTTGTGGACTGATAATAGTGGCGTGTGGTCAGCACAGTCCAAGCATGGATGTAGGGAGGGATCATGGGCAGTAAAAAAAGAAGTAGAGGGTCCCAACTAAACAGTGTTCAGTATAGGGAGGGGAGACCTTTTGTAGCTACAACATGTCTTTATTGGAAATATCACAGATTGAAGAAGCCTGAGTACAGAGCATATTCATTCCGAACGGCATTTCTTAGATCCCTATGTACGCACTCGATGTCTTGAGGTTACCAGGCTGCTCCGTGTACTGTACTGTACTGTACTGTACTGTAAGTGCTCCATGATTGTACAACAATGATTAATACAAATTACCTAGCCTTATCAGTTGTCCCTCCCCCATAACATCCGGTCGTTGTACAGAAGACAATAGAAAACCTGTCCGGAGAATTGTTTGCGTTCTTCAGCGCTTTGTATCGCCTGATACGCTGGACGACGTCAAACGTCAACGTTCCAAAGTTTATTTGGCCGACTTACTTCTTACTTTCTTAAAATTATTACGTCCATCATCACACAGACAACCTTTCAAGTTCGCCAATTTTCCGAAAAAAAGAATGTTTCATGTGCCTCCTCAATGTCCATGCAATATACAAATCGGTCCAAAGACCTACTTACCGCCCAATCGTTTTAATTTGAAAGTATTTTAAATCATTTTTCTGTCAAGGAAAAGTGCGCGCAAGTATTGTTCTCATTGTCTAGAACAGCGGTGAATCGGCTCGGCCAAAATATTATAGGGCATGATAAGACACAATTTGCAGTATTTAGAAGGCCATAGTTGCAGAGGAGGATACGTACACGTTTGAGAGGAGAGCGAAGAGTAAAGCTTCTTGAGGTGACCTGGGCTGTATTTCAACATGCACTCAGTTGCATCCTTTATCCTTCTATCGCTTCTTGCGATGCAGGCTTTCGCAGAAAGGTAACAGTTTTTGACAACATTGTAGAAGTAGTACCTATCGCTTCTTGCGATGCAGGCTTTCGCAGAAAGGTAACAGTTTTTGACAACATTGTAGAAGTAGTACAGCGAATAAGTGATGATGCCAAGGGTGATTGTGTGTGTTCTTATGGAAATAAGGTCAAAAGTTGCGTCCTTAAAGGGCCGATAAATTATTTGGGGTATTTAGAGTTAGGGATGGGGGCTTTGAAACGTAGGGGGGTGTAATTAGAAAGAAGGGTCCTAATTTTCACATTGCATGATATTCCCTCTCATTTCGCTAATAACTTTATCCACATCTTCTTGAGCCATCCTGATACATGTGTGGACGAAACAGTTCATAAAGTATATAAGAAGTGACGGACGTATTCATTTGTTCTACTGTGTTTTTTGATATTTTATACAATAAATGAATTACTCAATATTGAGTAATTCATTGGTTCTGCTATTCGTTAATACTACTATACCGTTTTTTAATGCAACTGATAATCCTGCCGAGGCTTGAACCAAGCACTTTTGGCATGTCGACGACTACCCATAACTTGTACCCTACGAAAAGAAGTTACAAGAAGGGGGTGCAATGTTCAATAAAAATGTTAGGATACATGCAGTAATGGTATGCAAATAATTGATGATTTATACTCTTTACTTGTATTGACTTTCAATTGCGTTAGATATATACGTTTTTGGCCTTACTTTATGGCCTTGCATTTATTTCTATAGTTATTAGTTTTGTTCCTTAATATTTTCATCGCTGTATTCGTTTTGCATGTTTATTATTTTTTGTATAGGCCTGCACTATATCATTTGTTACATTTGCACAATTTCTCAACATCTGTTGTTGTTGCGGATGTTATAATATGTTGAATACTTCGTGTTTGATATATTTTGTGCTTGATATTTTATTGTTTTTTGTATCGTTTGCTGCCTTTTTTACAATACCAAAGATATGTGTTCACTTTTTGTCTCAACAAAGCTTGTATAGAAGTTGTTCAATATGCGATATAAATGAAATGCAATATTTCATTGCTATAATAAAGGCAAGTTTGAAAAACAATCGATTAACTTGTCAAAAAATAATTACATTATACAAATTCCACCAATTGACGAAGTACATTAATTAAAGAAGTACAAAAGCGGCTGTCAATATCTTATGTAGGGTCTATATGCTGTCACTTGCACTAGCATGTACTCATGTCTTCGTCTTGTTTGTGCATTCATAATGCCACAATCAGCAATGGTGGCGACCTCCTCAGTACAGCAGTAAACTTTAGCGTGTAATTAGTTGTTAGGGATGGACCATTAGATCTTGGGGGTGGTCACAATGAAATTGTGAAATTTTTTTTTGATTGTAAATTTCTAAAAAATATTTTTTCCAATTGAGATTCCCTGTGCAAATTTTAAGAGGGCAAAGATGTGGTGTAAAGCACCCAAAGCGACTGCACAAGCGGTCACGGGGGGGGGGGGGCAGGGGGGGGGGTCCCCCCCTGCCGTTGGAGCTTTTGAAAAATAGAGATTAGAATGGTGTTATTTGGTGGCACTTGGGGAGTATTTTTGTGGGGGGAGGTCAGGAGGAGGTGTCCCCCTCCTGCTGTTGGAGTTTTTGAAAAATAGAGATTAAGGGGTAGACCCACCTTCCTTGAGTGATTTTGGTCATTTTTTGTTTTATGGCAAATTTCGAATCTGTTTAATATGGCCTTTGAGTGGACGATAAGTTTGAAACCATTCCATACTCGGAAATGAGTTAGATTTTAACAAAAATGAACATCGTAGGCCAGTTCGCGTTCCGTGTTTTTCTTATGTCTTAACGGTTTCCAGATTAGTCAAGGCTATCTCAAGAGCGTAAGTAGATTACGTTAATTCCGTTCGGAGGAGTGCGCATGCGTAAGTCTTCTTCCCAGCTGCCGGCAGGAAGTATGTCGTGGCTATTGAACATGCTGAAGGTAGCCGTCGATTGCAAAAGCATGGTCCACAAAAGCGAAATATCAAGCATATGGCCGGGAGTGAGAGAACGGTTAAGATTGTCGGAGTTAAGGTCAGGCTTAAAACTCCAGTTTCCGATGCGTTGAAAAGGTGTAAACTGGAAATGGTCGCAAGCGAGGAATGTAACGCAGAACGCTTACTCATTCAACACTAAACTGAGCTTCGAACACAACAGAGAGGCTGCTCATTGTAGTTTACGTTGTTTTTACCTCGTTTTCCTATACACGTATTTAATAAAACTGTTCCCGTACAAAATAAATAACGGCCGAAAATCCAGATAGTAGGTCTTTGTCTTTATATGTTTGCTAAATAAATTCCAGCATTCAAAATTAATCGCCGCCGAAAACCAAAACGTACATTTGTGTCCGCTAACAAATGACGTGGACTCAATGCAAAGTATAGTCTGACATTCAAAAGTGACCCCGCCCAATCAAACTAGGCTACTCCGAAAATCCAAACATTACGTCTTTTCCTGATAACAGTTTACATGTTTGTCTGCACCTAATGAAGTCCGACATTCAAAATTTATCCCGCTCCAATTTTGCGACTGATGATAAAAATGTCAGATGATTTTCAACGTCTGCAAATGCCCAGTGAAGTCCGGCAACCAAAACTGTTACCGCTTACGTTACGGTTTACACGTAAAGCATGCAATGAAGATTACGTTCCTGTACGTCACCACAAGTTTTTTTTCTTTTTTTGTGAAAATGGTTGCGACGTCTTTTTGTTTCGACAGTTGGGCGAGCAACATTCCTCTCAGTAGAAATTAGAAATATGCCAAAAGTTCGAAATTTTATAACGAGAAAATCGCGCCGGTGTCTGCTCTGCCAGGTTTGGAAACGTGAGCTTTATAAATTCTATGCGGGCACAGAGGGAACGTGATGCAGATAACGCACGTACAGTTTTGCTATATTACATTAGAATGATGTTGTGATTTACAATGTAAACACAATGTTGACCTAGCATTTGTTTTTCAATCTGTACCGGAGCTAATCATAGAGCATATATAATTTGTCTCGATCAACTGAACTTTTATTGGCGGACTGCTCATGAAGTGAGTCGAAGTCCAGGGTCGAAATCAATTTCGATTGAAAAGTATGCGATATTTCACAGCACAAATTTATGTCAGTATAGCTTTAAGATCATTGCGATTGAATTGTTATTAGGTAATTATAAACTTATGCAATAAATTTAAAGAAACCAAAATTGAAAATGATAGAATAAATTCCATGAAATTGAATTAAATTAAACAACCATAAACGTGCTTTTTTCGAATCAGCAACTACTTTTTCCTGTGGATAAACTCAATCACGCTGAAAAACAGCGTGTTGCTGGTCTGTCTATCGTCGTTATTATAGTAGTTCAACGGACAGTCGCCACCGGAGAACGACGAATGCTCGTTTCCACATATCAGCCAACGTGATATTCAATTGTTTGACTGAAGTTCACGCATTTCATTACTTGTACAAAATTCGACCGTCGCAATTTTAGAATGACGCATTCAGTTTAATATCAGATTCACATCTGTTTTAGGTACTCGCCTCCATGGTACTCGCGAAGCCAAAACAAGTCGCTTTTTAGAATTGTTCAAGTTTCGTGTCAAAATAGATTTATTTCAGTTTTTCGCCAACTTTTTTATCTTTCCATTAGGAAATCGTTTTAGATACCAGATATTGTCAGGTGTTATATTTAGTTTAGCCTAACGATGGATTCTAACCTGGCACAACACAAAGTTAGCCCGGCCCTGGTGCTTCTGAGGTCGGAAACCGCGTTCATGTAGCTGTCCGTTTTTAGCTCCATGCAATGTTCAAGGCGGACTGTAGTCGTACTTCAACATGCAGTACGGAATTTAAAAGCTAACGTACGCACACAGCGTCTGAATGAGCTTCGTCTTTGTCGGTATGTACCATATTGTAAATTCATTGTCACGTGTCTCTCTACGTGCAGGAAGCTGAAAATGCGGTGACGATTGCGCAACCAAAAGAGAGGAAAACACGATGTCATCGGACTTGGCATGCAAAATCACATACTTTTACGAAGTATATACGCAGCCAGCGATCGCTTGGTAATCAAATTTTAACTGGTACACTACAGTGCACAGTTAATACACTAGTTTGTATTTAGCAAGAAGATTATCCCCAGATTTAGCTCGGAATGACAGTTGTGTAAATAAAGCCTAACGCTAACGCCGCGAACTGGCCGTTTCAGTGTTCATTTTCTTCAAATTTTCACGTGATGTATCACTTCATTCATACCACAAATTTAGACAATTGTGTAAAAAGTCCTGTACTTCATTATGGGCTGGGAATTTCCACCGAAAATGTGAGCGAACCGGAATTTTAGCTGACTTTGTGCGACTCCAAGGGTCGCATACACATTTCTGCGATTTACTCCGTTCCGTTTTTGGCAATGTATCGCAACTTCTGGAGACTGTAACTTGGCGCCGCATTGACGGATTAGCCTTATCTTTGCACAGGTTGTAGTTAGTGACTGTTTCTACAAAACCATGTCTCAGAATTCTGATAATGTTCCAAAAACAAAAGATATCGTGACAAACGTGGACAAAAGCCGTTAATTTATTCAGAATCCACCACTTCTCACTTTCAAGGCTAATTGTGCAAAAACAAAGCGGAGTATCAAAAATCCAAGACACGGTTTTTTACACACCTTACCCTGCTATTGATTGCAGTCAACGGCTTACCAATGGCCATCACCCTCTCGTACTTACACTTTTTTAAGTGACAAAACTCAAAAACACACATTTTTGAGCAAAACAAAAACACGCGAACAGGTTTTGAAATATTCTTACAATATTTATAATCTTAAATTATCGAGCTACCCAAACATATACTAGATGTCGGGTTAAAGATTCATTTTAATGGTGAAAAATCAGGTTAAAGAAAAGTGTCTGCGAATGTGGGTCTCCTCCTTAAAATGGTGTTATTTGGTGGCACTTGGGGAGTATTTTTGTGGGGGGGGGGAGGCCAGGAGGGGGACCCGTTGGAGCTTTTGAAAAATAGAGATTAAAATGGTGTTATTTGGTGGTATTTGGGGAGCATTTTTTTCAGATTACACATCTTCCTCTGAAACATGGTCTTCTTGCTCCTCAGTAGCTTCCTATAGTTTTGAAAAATTGACTATTTTGGTTTTCTGGCTTCCCTTTCTACTGCGTGGGGAAATGCCTACATTCACCCCACCAAACATCATGCATATCTCATGATTTACAATTGATTTTGACGAGCTGAGAAGCTGTTTGCAAAATATAGTGAAATTTGCATATTTGTGTTTTTAGAGCAATTGTTGCCCTTTTTTGATCAAAACATCTATTTCTCTGTAGCAGCATGTCCAAATTGATTGGATATGTATAGATGTGGTGAAATTTCAATATTTGTCATTTTTAGGGCAATTTATGCCATTCATGGTCTAAAAATCTGTATTCTCTGAAAGGACTTGTCCAATTTCTTTGAAATTTGCTGCATAAGTCCCTTAAGATTTGATTAAATCATGCTCTTTTTTGTGGTGGAAAACTTCTTCAGATAATTGTCATTAAGCATTTGCTACACACAAACGATCATTCGCAGATTAATTCAGTATTTGCTATAGAGAAACTTTCAAAGTTCAACCCTTTTGTGTGTTTTTGTGTTTGGATTTGTTGGATAGATGGCATTCTACGTAGTGTATTGTTGAATGTTAAAGAATGTGTTGCTGTTGTATTTTGAGGCTGTTTTTTTTGAGAAAAACATTGAAAATGCCTTTTTAAAAGCAAAATAATACATAATGACTCGATATGTTGTTTTATCATTATTGATGTGTTTCTACTTGTTCACCCATTCTTGCATTCATCATTGCAATAAAATGCTGAGAAAAAAATGAACCTTATGTGGCCTGCATCTGTTTACCTTGATCTTAAAAGGCAAATACAACTATCGTCTTGACAACCATACCATAGTTTCAATGTTTTACCTAGTGTACCTGCTTGGTTTGAACGCAGGAAACAAGTAGAAAAAACAGGCTCTATAATTTTATAATTTTCAAGTGATCAAAATACAAAAGTCCTAAAAAGATAAGATAATCACAACTTCCAGTATAAGGGATACAGTCACTCTAAATGTATAAATTAAAATTAAAAATGTGCCTGAAGGATGTACTGAAAATACGGAAAGTTGCTTCCTGTCAGTAAAATCTAAAAAAAAATCAAGATTTTAAAGACTTTTGCAGATTTTTTTTTTTACGCATTTGTCTTCTTATTTATTTTTTTTTATTTTGCAAACTAGTTTGAAGATTATTTTTTCCTAACTTTCTGCTCTGAATTTTTTTTTTTTTTGACCACCCCCTCCCAAGATCTAATGGTCCGTCCCTTCGGCGGTTGTCGAAGACAAATAACAGTTTATTTGAACTTTGTAGTAATATGTCCATGCGGATACTCGATGCGATACATTCAGCCAATCAGACACTTCGATGACTTTCTACCAATCACTGTGGACTAATCTCCCGCCAAAATGTTTCTCCTTTGGTTTTCTATCGCGTTCGTTGCAAGCCTATCAAAGGTGCGTTTACTTTGCTACATTTCTAGTCTTGTTCAGTTCTTTCCCTCGCACAGTCAGTGCAGCAATAAACCTAGCGAGTTCATTGCAAATACACGATTGTTGTTGCTTCTTTACGAAGTCAGACTTAGCAACCTTGATCATAAAACCCCATCCCCACATTTTTGGTGCCGAGACCAGGATAAAGATGTCTGACGAGGAGCAGCAACCAGCTCAAGCCGACCAACTGGCAACGAAATTGGCCAAGTTGAAACTCAAACGTAGGGGACAACGTGCCCAAATGACAAAACTGTTCAACCTTGCGGAACACCTCAAATCAACGTTTGCTTCAGCTGCAAACAAGATTGAAGCACACAGGCTACTCACAGCATTGAACACTCAACTGACTCAAAAATACGAATCTCTTGCGAAGATCGAAGAAGATATTTTAGCCAATACCGACGAGGCAAGCTACGATGCTGCGAGCGAAGAATCCGGCGACTACATGTCCGAGATATTCGAGAGAAATTACCAGATTA
Organism: Ptychodera flava; assembly: GCA_001465055.1. NCBI lineage: Eukaryota > Metazoa > Hemichordata > Enteropneusta > Ptychoderidae > Ptychodera > Ptychodera flava. The sequence continues at coordinate 14,382 of LD351253.1, forward strand.
CTGCCTTTATCAGAAACAACAAACCAGACAATTCGAATGGTTCATCAGCGAACACCGCCAAGTTCGCCAACGCTACTCAAGACACGTCGAAGAAAACGGTCACACTGCCGAAATTATAGCTGAAAACATTTTCTGGAAACGTACTGTTGCCGGCTATTTTAACGGTTGAAGACTTCAGCTAGGAAATTAACTCGCTGA
>LD351255.1:0-14216 GCA_001465055.1 Ptychodera flava
TAATTGATTTTGAGATGTACAGTCGTGCAAAATTAATTCAGTCCGGTGATTCTTTTATAATAAAGTGTCTTTACTCTGTACTTAATGGTGAAATAAATTTCTTCTGGTATAATGTCTCGCATTTGGTTTTTTTTACTCGTCGCCACGTGACTTTCTTTTGTTTAAAAAGTGTCCATTTTACAAGTTCCTTTGTTTAAAAGTGTCCGATTTACTAGTAAATCGGACAGTTTTTAACAAAAGAACTGTCCGATTTACTAGTAAATCGGACACTTTTAAACAAAAGAACTTGTAAATCGGACACTTTTTAAACAAAAGAAAGCCAGGTGGTATATAATAAAATATTCGGTTATGGAAATTAGAGAGCATGGTTAGAACAATGGGCACGAGGCGGAGAGTGGTATAACCCTAATTAGGAAAGTTTATTAAATATTTAAATTAGTAATTAGCTGACATGAAATTGCTACATGACTTTGAATGATGTTATATCAAAATATATCCAATGTACATATTAAGTTTTGTCAATTTTGGTTGAGTCAATCCATATGTATATTCCTCAATGAGGATCCTTTAATATGCAAATGAGCAGAGCCATTGTTATCAATGCACGAACAGGTTAGGGCACCTGTGTATATCAAGTCAAATTGATTAACTCGATCAAATTTGCAAAGGGAAAAGACAAATGACTAACGCCGTAGAAACAGTCAATCAATGTAAGAACTCGTGAAAGAACCATCTATTGAGGGCTGGGCCTTTAAGCCAAGCATGGCATCGGTAAGTAAAGTGCACGTGACTGGCAAAATGTAAGGCCGCTATTCAAGAGCAAAACATACACAGACAACGATACGGGTGTCTTTGATGGGTAAGGGCACGGTCCCTCCACGGTTTGACCGTGGTAAGGGGTATTTATCTCGACAAACGAAATTATAGGTCACCTTAAATTGTAAAAGGTATCCTGTTCTACTAACTGTTCAAAGAGCGACATCCCAGGAAGACGTCTGTTTTTGATAATGAAAAGTTTACAAAAGTTCTCCTGTCCTTAGTTATTCACCGACGTATAGCCTGACGTTTCGTTTGTAATTCCATGGAAAATATGATACTGGTATGTAAACCTAGATTTGAAATTTAAAACAAGGAACACGAAGATGATGTGCAAATATAACCTGTTCACTTGCAATTTGAAGAAAAGGTGTGAACCATCAAAACCGTGCTTCTCTTAGTAAATCGAAGTATATACCGTAAAGGAATGAACTGACGTACTTAGGGGACTTCTGTGACACCACAGAAAACATTGAAGACGCCGATAACTATGTGTCACAAATGCCATTAGCTTACCTTCCATATGGTTGATAGCAAGTGGTCGCCGTAAATTATCAACCTTGCAGCAAAACTGTAACAATTTCCCGAAGTTGAGATTTGTGCCGTCTAATTTCTGACCTTGCCTCGCTTGACATTTACCAAATTTTGAATACAATGTTATCTTGGACTGGTCAACAGGCGTTCCAAGGTCAGGTCAATGTAAACATTGACTTAGAAACCTAAATTTTGATACCGCCAAGGTAAATTTTCTGATAATACAAACTGGTGCCAACAAAGGCCTCACAAGGCAGTGGAGTGAATCAGCCTCTTCCGTGAAGGGGATATGCAGCATACAGACAGCAAACAAAATCACAGAAGGATAGAAAGCGTCATATAAACAAACAGCCTGACGACGACAACTCAATATTGGAGAAGAGAAAGCACAAAACCACAAAGCAATAAGCTACTCAAACTCTTTGTGAATCCACACGAGAAAGTTTGTCTGCCTTTTAGCCATCTTTCCGTCGAGCAACCATTCCCGCTTTATAAGTTAGGAGAAGTAAACTTTGAAAGAAGTATTGTGACGCAATTTTTTATTCAATTTTTAATAGATACCTCGAGGCAAGCGTAGGTTATTTACAGCGGACTACATGATAACATAGTAAATTAAATGTCTCGTTGAGTCAATCCATATGTATGTATGTGTGTGTGTGTATATATATATATATATATATATATATATATATATATATATATATATATATATATATATATATATTCCTCACTGAGGATCCTTTAATATTCAAATGAGCAGAGACATTGTTATACTGAAAACTGCTACTTGATCTTGAAATATATCACGTGGTTTCTTTAATAACGAGTGTAGGAAGATTCATGAGATGTGATAGTATAATTCCGAAAATATCTAATTTTCGAAAAAATAATGATGCAAATTAATGTTAGTATGTCAGCAACACTCATCAAACACTAACCAGCTCTTATATATCCCAACAGAATATTTCAACAAAATTTCATGTTTATTCGATAAGCCATTCTGAAGATACCACGCCAACAGTCAGACGGATAAACAGACACACATACATTACAAACAGACACACAGACACACATACATTAGTACGACAATATAATACACGTGTGTTCACGCGTGATCTAAACAGGGATACGTTTTTGAGAAACTTTTCCCAGGAAGTTGGCTGTGTTACGTTGAACCTCGCATTTGTGACAAACTAGAAACATTTTGTCAAACCGGGATTGAAGGCGTGGGTTGTTTAACAGCTGTATACAGGTGCCGCCAACTGGTTAATTTCATCAATTTCGCAAAATCATCACAAAACATGTTTTGAAGGCTGATATACGGATTTTACTTTTTTGGCCTTGACCTAAAATTTTGAGGGGGAAAAGTAGAGGTGTTCGTAACCCCCCGCCCTCCATGTCACATGGGAACTATGCCCTCCCGTGAATTTTGATGCTATTGCTCGCAAGTATCTGTGGTCTGCCCGCTCCCCACTCCTTATAACAAATCAAGCTCCCAACTGCCCGGCCCTCTCCCCAGTACTGAAATTCCCCATTGCCCACTTGACGCCCACTAGGCAACCCAAATTAACGCAAAACCGGACGAGCAGTACACCTTGAAACGTTTTTCCCCTCTGAGATATGCGCTTAATCTCCCATCAAGTTTATCACCTACGACATTCCCCTCTCTCTACGTATTTTCCGGTCACGTACCCACTGTCAAAGATTTTCTCCCCGCCCACTGAAAAAATGAAATTTCTTCCCCGCCCACAGAAAATATAGATTTTTCTCCCCGCCCGCTGAAAAACTGCGCACAAACACATTTTTGCACGAACAGGTTAGTTGGCGGTACCCGTGTATATCAATTCAAATCGATTAACTTGATCAAATTTGCAAAGGGAAAAGACAAATGACTGACGCCGTAGAAACAGTCAATCAATGTCGACAAGAACTCGTGAAAGAACCATCTATTGAGGGCTGGGCCTTTAAGCCAAGCATGGCATCGGTAAGTAAAGTGTACGTTACTGGCAAAATGTAAGGCCGCTATTCAAGAGCAAAACATACACAGACAAAGATACAAGTGTCTTTGATGGGTAAGGGCACGGTCCCTCCACGGTTTGACCGTGGTAAGGGGTATTTATCTCGACAAACGAAATTATAGGTCACCTTAAATTGTAAAAGGTATCCTGTTCTACTAACTGTTCAAAGAGCGACATCCAAGGAAGACGTCTGTCTTTGATAATGAAAAGTTTACAAAAGTTCTCCTATCCTTTGTTATTCACCGACGTATAGCCTGACGTTTCGTTCGTAATTCTATGGAAAATATAATACTGGTATATAAAACTAGATTTGAAATGTAAAACAAGGAAAACGAAGGTGATGTGCAAATTAACCTGTTCACTTGCAATTTGAAGTAAAGGTGTGAACCATCAAAAACCGAGCTTCTCTGTGTAAATTAGAATGTATGTGATAGTGTAAAGACGCAGTCCTTGGCGTTGGCAATGTCTGTTTTCCAGAGTTCAGATTTACGAAGATTTCAAAGTTAGCTTCAGATAAGATGAATAGTTATGTTCTCTAACATCCATGTATGCACTCACGAGCACTTTTTTTTCATACATTACCATTATACATAATCCATGTATATGTATTAGAATAGGATGTCCTGCTAGCCTGTTCAGTTCGAAAAACGGGAAAGGAGATTTATCTGCAAGTTTTGTAAAATGGGGCTAGAAACTTTACAACCTGGTGATTTTTTTTTTAAACCGATAAATACTTACCGCCGCTTCCACTGCTTTTGCTGTTAGCCATCTTGTTTTATGCCCTCAATAGCAAAATATTCAAAGCTATCGTTTTAGATGACCAAACTTAGGGATTTCATTCCAGCAGCTACCGTTTCCCTACCCAAGCTATTATGCAAGGTATCAAAGCTGTACTTCCATTTAAAAGCTAAACTTTCTTAAGTACTTCCGAAAATGCAAATAATCCGAATTACAATTTGCTATTGTATTCAAATATGCTATACGCAATACAATGCAATTTCGATAATGTTGGGCATTATATACGGCAGATATGGTCATTTCGCATGACGTCAATGGCAAATTGCGCACTTACCCCACTCGTTGGTAATTGAATTCTTTCACCTTCATGTGCGACTTTGACACCACAGAAAATGTTGAAGACTCCGATTCGCAAATGTAATTGGCTTTCCTGCCATATTATGGTTGATAACAAGTAGTCGCCGTAAATTATCAACCTTGCAGCAAAACTGTAGCTTTCCTGAAGTTGAGATTTGTGCCGTCTAATTTCTGACCTTGCCCGCTTGACAATTATCATATTTTGAATACAATGTTATCTAGGATAGATGAAAAGGCGTTCCGACGTTACCAAGTAACCTAAATTTTGATACCCAGATGTCTAGCAATTACTCGATCAAAACCTCAGTTCCTGAAGCTCAAATATGTGATAGCTTACGGTCAACATTAACTATGGTTTTGTTATAAAAATCCGTGCTAATAGAATCATTGTCTTACCTTCTATCGGAAACTTAATGGGATTATAAATTAACACTTAACTATTGTAAATCACCTTAAAACTGTGTTAGGGATCGATGCAGCCTCATTGTTGTTGTAAAAAAGGACGTTTTCTTACAAGGCAGTGGAGTGACTCAACCTCTTCCATGAAGGGAGAGGGAACATGCAGCATAAAGACAGCAAACAAAATCACAGAAGGACAGAAAGCGACATATAAACAAACAGCATAACGACAACTCAGTATGGGAGAAGAGAAAACACAAAGCCACAAAACAATAAGCTACTCAAACTCTTTGTGAATTCACACGAGAAAGTTTGTCTGCCTTTTACCCGTCTTTTCATCGAGCAATCACTCCCACTTAATAAGTTACGAGAAGTAAACTTTGTACGAAGTAATTTTTAAAATATGGCGCAATTTTTTTTATTCAACTTTTAATAGAAACCTCGAGGCAAGCCTAGGTTATTTATATAGCAAACGATAATAGGATTCCAAAGTAAAAGTCATCTGTTTAATGTCCATCAAACAACATTGTTGTCACCATGGGGCCACTCAGTCAATATCATTGTTGTGCGAGGCGATTAAAATCGAATCAGTACTTGCTGTGCTCTTTATCATGTTTATGTTGTTGTTTCTGTTGGTAATTTAATAAGGAGACCCGTGTATGGCTAGGATAGCAGACTAACTATTCGAGCATGGTGCTCTGCCTTTAAGTGAGGTGATAATCTCTTTATTGGTTCATTGGGTAATGATAAGCACGGAGGTACCTCCTACCGCCATGTGATAAGCGACTACGCTACTTGCGACTGGACTATGATAAATATTTTTGAACAACAGACAGAAACACTAACAGAAAGATAAACAAACGTATTTTCTATGAATTCGGCAAAAACAACAGTACTGTGATAGTTCCATGATTACTGATTACCCGTGCTTGCCGTTTGGTCGTCAGAGAACATTTACAGACATCTTACACGACGGTTATACGTATGTATGTATGTATGTATGTATGTATGTATGTATGTATGTATGTATGTATGTATGTATGTATGTATGTATGTATGGCATGCACGCACGCACGCATGCATGTGTTATGTAGGTGATTTCCCCCACACTCACAACCTGAGTTTAATTAGTCTAGAACATTCTCAAGGTCACTGCCCTTCACGATCTCACTACCTTGAATTCAATAAGTCATGTTTGGAATGTTCTGGATATTTAATTAGTTGTGTAAGAAAAATAATTTAGAGCAGTAATTAGCATGTCAATAAAAGTTCTAGATTGTTCTAATATGCTCTTATATAACCACATGAGTATAAATAGGGGACCGGCACAGCTTGAAGTCAGACATTTGGGATCGTGTCTCTTAAGTGTTACTTCAAGACTTTGGAAACTCCAGCAGTATTAATTTCAAGACTTTTCAAGACCTTCACTGCCACGTGAGATTTATACTTTTGACTTTGTGCAACTTCAAGCCTGCAAGCCAAAGGACTGTTCATTCATCCGACTGACTGATACAACTCTGAGACTAGAGTTTTGCCGTCCCAGCTGAGATAAGTAGCCTGTACACTTTTACAGTTTTTAGTCTATCCCTTAACTTGGCGATTCGTTTTATTTATTTTCGTAATAAATTTCGCTTTATACGGAAATTGCTGAGTTCACCTTTTGTTCGTTTTCTGTCACGTAACACATGCATGCATGTATGCATGCATGCATGAATGTATGTATGTACGTACGTACGTACCAACCTTAACATGGTCGTCATTCCCGAAGCTGTTGTAGCTCTGATAACGTATAGTCATTCACAATGAGCCACGGCTAAAAGACTAAAAAACATCATAGAGTCCCGCTTGAAAGACACGATACATTTGCCAAGACACAGTCTATAAACTTTATAGATGACAACTTCTGGGTTATTATGAAGGAACTACTTGGTCAAATCTTTACATTAATCTCAGTTCTATTTATTTACATCGATATGTTTCCATCTACAGAGGTTCCATGTTCTCCCCGAAAATCGACAAATTTGCAGCAATATATGGCTTGTAAAGTATATCACATTCAAAGCAAGAACTACTGCACCATTGCTATGCGTAGAACTCGAAACTTCACGAATAGCTCCACTGTGGATAAAAAAATCTTCAAATTGACCTTGATCTGCTTATACAACGACTCGTCTAGGAGTCTGAACGATGGAAGTGAATGAGCTTCCACTGCCCATTAATCTTCTGCCAAACTCGGGTTTCCTGGGTTTGCAAAACTTCTGCAGTAGACCTGCAGAGGAAAAGAGTGCCGTACAAATTACTATTCGTAGAAAAGCATGGCTTGCGATTTCTTGGATAGCAGAGAATGGAAAGTCTTTTTTTGATAGGCGATGGCGTTCGGGAATATTTTATCATCAATGGACCGGAAGATTTCTTTCTGCTCAGCGGACTTAAGTTAGAGGGTTGCACAATCGGCCGGAAAATTCCTGGGGTGGTAGGAGCAGTTGGGTAGGGCCGGTATGGAGGATAGGGTAAAGGGGATTGTAAATGCTGATATTTACTTTCAAACTTTCACTTTTTTCAAAATACGAAAGAAACGTATATTGCATGCAATATCTCAAAATTTGCCGCTTCGCTGTTTTTATCTAATTTTTATCCATACTAGGGTCGACAAGAATAAAATGCAGTGATCTCCAGGAAAAAGGTCCCGCAGTAACCTTGATGTTCGCCTTATTGGTGGACTTACCCAACCATTCTCTGCCTGAGTCTAACGTACCCAATGCAGGCTACATCTGTACCAAATAGATGAACCCGGGGGTTTACAATTGTGGTCGGACCGTCAGAAATGGGAACTACCGATAGATAATAAGTAATAGGAAAGGTAATTGGAAAAATGATAACATCGCTTAATCTAAATGATCGTGACCCGAAACGGGACATATCTGGTTGAGTGTTTTATGAATTCTGTAAATCAATAGTTCAAAACTAACATTGATTGAACGCAGGAGACTTTAAGTCATTTCCTTTCAAAACACTTTTCTGTCTTATAAAACATATTTACATTTACGAAAATACACATATGTAAGTTTGATATTCGTCCATCTCTTCAATAGACCAGTCACTTTGAACTAAAAGACGGTTACTCTTCCAGAAAAGGTTTACTCTAGTGATTGTTTTAAGTAATTACTCGGACAGAACGTGACTTACATCTGTCAAAAAAGTACTTATGAAAGTCCAACCCTTCGACAAGTTGACCCTTAGTCTGCGGTTCGAAGCAAGATAGGTAGTTCACTGTCATGTTGCTGTATACAAAAAAAAACACAGAAAACATGCAGGTTTAAGCTCTGTAGGATATCGTATACAGCAGGTTTTAAATTTAATCATAAAACCAGCAAAATTCTTCGCAAGCGATTATTCTGAAATTAACATCATATCAATCTTTGAAGAAATTGATGACGGTTAAAAAGTAATGTATCGTTTATTTTACAATCACCGCACTTAAATTACTTTCAAGAACGAACTTCGGTAAAATTTTCATTTTTCTGACATTACCATGCAATAAATCTCTTTAGAATATGTTTTAAATATTTAACATTTTTCATATTTTTGAAAGATTCTTAACCTAAACTAACCCCCCCCTCAAAAAAATACTGTGATGAATCAAGCTTTTTAGTTTTTCTGACAAGACAAATTAACCCCTTCACAATTTGTTTAACTTTACTTCCTAATCCCTGTGCTGTACTGTGCTGTTACTGCCCTCAGGTATTCGTCACGGTATATAAAAACCTTCATGGCTCAAGATATCTTTTTCAAAAATCCCACTTTGCGATGATCTATGATAAGTCATACTTCTCTGATGTTATTGGTATAAATTGAAAGTTCTATTGTATTGTAGAAATTTTTCATAGAAGATATTCAATAGGGGATGTCCAAAAGATCAATTAACATACCGGTAGGTGTTGAAATCCCGATGGTCTATTGCATGAAGCATTTCTTTTGTTATTCTGATGATTTCCTCTTTAGGGTCTTCATCTTTAAATAGATTAATGAATAGATGAATGAAAAGATGATATGAATAAATAAGTAAATGAGTAAATATGCTATAGAAATAAATAAATAATTTATAGATAAATAAATTCATAGATAAATAGATAATAAATAATTGTCAATATTTGTGTATTATGTCAATATTGCGTATAATGCAGGGAATAACTATATTTTCTTCATTTTGACGGTAGTAGTACTTCCTGTCCAAAATATTCAACTGAGTTTTCCTGGTAAAATTGAGAGCCGCAGATTGAGCAACATAAGGTAAAATAGCAAGGACGGGTTTGTGTCTCTGACACCTTCACAATTGACTCCCTCACTCATATTTGAATACTGCAGGACAATCCGTTCAGGCGTGCGGCAATGACGAGAACAAGTTAAACTCACAAAAAGGTTACTTATGGCCGTGGCGCACTAACAGAGTTACTGTAACACTAACATTTACAAATTTTCCTGATGAAAACACAACCGACGTATCAATTTATGTGTGTTGGTGGCACTAGCAACCTAACGATTTCCACATTTGGCGCCACAAAATATAGCATTTTATGCAATATGCCGTGGCGGAATCGCATCCGGCTGTTACTATACTACAATCGCTACAGCGGTTGCTTTATCGCCATTTGGTCACAAAAACGTTGTTATCGTTCTCTCGCAAAGAGTCACGAAGTCAAAAGTGTATCTGAGAGGTGTCGACAGCCAGTTTTGCGGTGTCACCTCTATCAACAGTGCTATTGCCACCCTGGGAGGTTATCGGTATGGCATAAGACAATGCACCCAGTGTTACGATTTGTGAGTTTTATGATTTCATAAATGATTTTAAGTTAATTATTTCTCGACGTAACCACCGTATTGCCTTTGCCCCATTTTCTTATCATTCAAGTTGTCTGCCACAATAACTTGCATGATAATTCAATCCATTTGGCAATGGGGTATCATGACTTCAGCAAGCATGTTTATGATGTAGAAATACCGCTTTGTCGCCCTGTGTTTGTCTGGTACACTGTATTGATGGTCATTTCGTCAATTTCAGTAATCAAGGCAAAATTCTGCACTCCTGACCTTTTATTCATTGAACCTGAAACATATATTTGCTCATTTGCACTATAGGACCAGATCGGATAAACCGATAAACGTGCATTGCAAAAGTCGTTGGCTTACCTGCCTTTGTAGTCTTTACACCTAGTAATAACAGCGAAATTATCACACCCGCTGAAAAAGTGTAAGTTGCTCGGAGTGGGGATTGGTGCAGTCTTTGACCGCTTTCTCGACGCAAACTCTTGGCCATGTTTAGCACTCGGCAATACTTTGAATAAAATGCTAGCTGTGATAGGCAAAGACGCGTGCTTGGGTCGAGTCAGCTACGGTTTTCTAAATATGATATGGGTTAGACCCAAAATTCGAAGAGACGACGGTACAAATAAGACCACGTGCAGCGACGTACATTAAATTATGAGTATATTGTCCACGCGTTCATCCTCGTGATTTTGTTTGTATATGATTACTTGGCATCTTCAACGCCCATTTTTCATAGATTATTGTAGAAGTCGGAGCGTGATATTTATTTTAGTTAGTTACAACTTGCGTTTGAATGCCAGTTAATGAAATTCAATGCGCAAAATAGATCAGCGACGACAACAGTGTCCGCTGATGACAGTCTCCGGAAACAAGAATTCTCGCTCCCAATTTGTAGAAGTAGTTTTTGTCATGAAAATGCGTACAAACAAGGAAGGAATGCAATTGAGACGAACTTGTAACTGAAAGAATTATTGGCTATAAAAAACACTTTAAGAAAGTTAGTGATGTAGGCATCTGTATTTTTCAAATGGTTTGATATTTCCTGCGCGAAGCAGTAAGGTTCAACTACTCTTGACAACAGAAAATGATTAATTATTTGAACAACAAACAAACCTTCAGAAGAACAGGGTGCAGTCAATAAGCAAACAATTCAACAACAACGACAGCAGTAAGAACAACAAAGGAACCTTCAAAAACAACAGCAAAGATTGTAGGAATCAAGCTCTATAAACCTTCGAACGAATAATTTATTGTCTTTCTACTTGTCTCCTTGCTGTGTAATTGCGCCATCGCTATAAAGTTAAACCTGTCACTTATTAAAATAAGTGACAAGTTTTATGATCAATATTCACAGATGCTTGAAGGAACCCTGGCAAATCATAACAGACCGAACGTCTATAATAAGTTTACAAGGAAATGTCACCTTTTTTAATCATCCACTTGACAGGATCGCTCACACCGCATATTTAACCAAATATATGACCGCCATGATGGATTGCATCATACTATACAGGTATACAGGCAGGTACAAAGACCTATGAGCTGTCGCCTACATGAATGCTGTAAAGATGATGAATTGCGACCAAAAGAGGATCACCTCATCGTTGATGTTATAAAGTTCAGCCTTAAAGAAAGCAAAAAAACGTTTGCTTTAAACGACAACAAAGATTTATATATACCATGTCGAATTCAAACTCTTGTACCGTTTCTCAGAGTTGAAGTTAAAATTGCTCCATTTTAAAGTAAAGGTCTTCAAACTTGACTATGTACATTTAGCCAATGGTCTAATCGCCTGAACGATGAAAGTGAATGTTTTTCCATTATCTATCTTTTTTTTGCCATACACGGGTTTTGCTCGCACAGTTTCCGCACAAGTCCTGCTGACAATTAAAAAATGTAATATGTATAAGGGACAGCAACATGAATGTTTGACTACAAAAATATTCGCTTACCATTTCATGGCGGACAGGAGGATGAACGTCTTTTTGCTGGCTTCAATTGATAGAAACGTTTGGCAGGAAAGGCTTTGTCGTCGATGGAAAGGAAAACTTATTCTGTTGCTCGGCGGATAACTTCAAGTTTGTTGATTGTCTACTCCTGGTCAAACAAGTTCATCTAATTTACGTAAATAAAGAGAGTATCTTAGGAAAAAGTTGATTCTTCTAACTTTTCTGGCAAGTTCTTCACAAGTCTTAATGTTCACATACTTCTCAGCTGGGCTTTGCCTTTCTGAAATATACAAGTTAGATATTCAACAATAAGCAGACCTTGATTACCAAATATTAACCATATGTCAATATGTATTTGGGGGAAAAGAGTGTGTATTGTACCATCTTCGGTAAATTGTATAATAATATAGCTGATATGCCATATCATCCATGTGTCAGTATGTCTGCGCAATGTAAAAAAATACAACATATTTCAAACAACGGATCAGTGCGACGTAGTACTGTGGAATATACGAAAAAAAATAATGCGTTAATCTCTAGGAATGTGAAGACACACCCGACCATTGTCTGAAACAGTCTGACATACCCAATACAGGGGACATACCGGTATGTGCCAAACAGGTGCACACGGGGGTTAACGATAGGAGTAGTTCCGACCTACTGTCATTGGATTATGGATTGGTATGATTGCGATTATTTTACCAACATTCACGGGCACTACCGATAGAAAAAGGAACCAACGTATGAACATTAAAATTATTGGACCAACCAAATAAATTTTGCCCCACGACAAAGCTATACTTAATAATCGTATGAATTTCTATAAGAGAGAACAGACAATTGCATAATCTATATTCATTCATTTGATGAATAAAGAGTATCTCCTGAAAATGGTCACAATACAGTAGGTTTTCTTGATCGATTGTCCGAAGTAGGTACATGAACAGCGTTTTGACATACACTTATCAAAGTAATACTTATGATAGGCCAACTCTTCGACAAGATTTCCCATGGTCTCTGGCTCGAAGCAAGTTATGTATGGCACTGTCATGTTGCTGTTCACAAGAAAAGTGGCTGGAAAACATGCATCTTGCGTAACTGTTGTGCTTCTCCTTAAAAGATCAAGAATTGTTTTTAAATGCTACCAAAATGTCCATGGTAGGTGGGCTACCGAAAACATGAATAACATTTTTACTTTTGTAAATTAAAAGATTTGATGACTTCTTGTATTGATAGCCATTACAACATTGCAACAACAAATTATTCTGTGCAAGAAGTTCGATTGCCGCATTTTACTACAATCACGGAATGACTTTCTACCATCGAACCACATTTGTACCTTCGTTCAAGGCTGCACACATCTTGGTGCACATTCTTTCGCACGGTGTTGACTTTTCCATTACTGCTTGCTCTGTATACCCGGATTCTCCACCGTGTATTACAGTTCACCGTCTCCGATATTCGGGGAATAGCCAACAAGACCACGTCGGGATACAGAAACAGCGTAGAGGCTCGTAGTCTTCAAAGAGAGCACCATTTATTTCTTATACTTGCATGTTTCATACTGCAAGGTGTTGTCCCGTCTCCTAAGTCCATGTGTGCGTTAAGGCACCCTTATGTACAGTCTGTACAGTGGTTATTTACGTACCGTTTCATCACTAGTGTAATAATGACGTATTTATGGCAAAGATTCAAAGATTCATATCGATGGTCAACACCATAAAAAAACAAAACAATTATTTACTTGTTTGATTTTTGACATCCGTATTTCTATCGTACATCGTTCAAAATTCTGAACTTGATCATTGACCTTTATACAGAATGGACGTCAAAGTGAATTACCTTTGTAAAGGTGTGCAAGAAGATGGATGCGGAATTTCACAGAAAACGTTGATTTACTATACATTGTAGTCTGTGAGGAAAGTATTAATAATGTTTTACTATACAAAACTAACTAAATCTGTACTTTTAAAAATGTTTGACATTTGATATAAACGTACGTGATTAGAATAGGGTGTTTGAAAGAGCAGATGTGAACAACAAATATGATATTGGAATTTCATCCGAAAATATTAATAAACTTCTCATTGTCACTATAAAATAGTTTTTCACAACCAACTTGCTAACTTGTGAATGTATGTGTATATGTTGTAAAATATTGACGTTTAGGCTGTAATAATTTTCTTGACAAACAATACATCCTCTCTCTTCGATTGCCAGCCAAATTATAAATGAAGGTAAACATTACAGCAATTGTTCCTTTTGATTTTGATTTTGAATAGGGAATAGTACTTCAATTAGTTGACAGAATCATTTATTGTGATTTGTGATCTCATTTTCATAGAATTACTTGAAACCTTGCATAAAAGTGATTAAGTAAGCTTATTCCTTGAAAGTTTAAAGGTCAAGTGAGAAATTATATGTCAATTAAGATAAAGATGTGGACTGTAACACGCAAGGGGAAGGTCACTTTTTTGCGCATAAAAATTTTGAAGGGTCACTTTTTTTTGCAAAAACCGTTTGCATTGTCTCTATCTTTCGCGCAGCGTCATTTTGAAAAACATCACCCCCCCATCCCCCC